>JAJHUR010140303.1:82690-105115 GCA_027495735.1 Lutjanus campechanus | reverse complement strand
TTTCACCAAATTATCTCCGGTTCTTTAACCAGTTCTGTTCAAGATTCTTGCAACCTTGGTGCTATCTAGTGAACCAGCCAACATTTCCACCAGTTTTTAGGAGAACCATTGTAATTAAGGATGCTATCAACAATGAACAGCAACTTGTGAAAAATGAGATGCCCACTTTGGTTCCTAAGAACAACCTGCTGTCTTCCAGTTCCAGCCTTTTGGGTTCCGAACCAAGTTATTTCTTGTAGAAATGCTCCTAACGGTTTAAATTTGTCTGAATCAGAACTGGGCTGGTTCCATGTTGGTGGAAAAGGCCTGCCAGGGGGATCTACCAAGAAACCTTTTATACTATGGTAAAAAGAACCCTTGATGAGCCCTTCCAAAAAGGGTTCTTAATGGAACCTTTAGTCTTGACGAACCCTTTCTTTAAAAGAGGGTTCTTCAGAAGAAAATGGTTCTAGGTGGAACCTCGGCCCTTCAGGAAGAACCTTTTTGGAACCCTCATTTCTAACAGTGTGGTGAACGTCCACAGTGTTCCATGTAAGCAGTGTGACAAGAAATAATGCTTCTTTATAAAAATGAAATTGATTTTTCTCTGTTTTCTGCTTGTTTACTGTAGCATGAGAGAGGGAAAGGGCAAGGTTTCGGAAATAGAATCAGCCCTGTCTCTTTCTGCTCAACGCGTGAAAATAGTATTGATTAATGGTCACTGCCCCTTTTTCCACGCAGAATGATGTAAAGACCCTGTCAGTTACCATCACCTTCCCTACGAATGTGTTCCATCAATCCCACGGCCAAACAGGCAGGCAATGGCAGGTGGCACATATTTCACCTGCCCGGGCAAAATGGGCCAGTAAGTGGGACAAGGCAGAGAGACAAAAGTGACACATACGAAGGTGACAGCTTTTCACACCTGGGAATAATGGTTTTGATAGGTGTCCTGCTTGTTTCACTGCTGTGGACCGGACAGAGACCAAAAATGTGTGATAATATACACAATTAGCTCATGGCGCAAAAAACCCAGGGCCTTCACAAGCCAGGGCACATCTAAACTCTACCTTTCACCGGGAAGCGTGACGGCTCGGCTCCACACAATACTGGAAGAAAACTGTGTTTTGACACATCAAGGATACAATTATTGGACCCTAAAGCTGTGCTTGTCCACACATGCACCCTATCAGTTAGAGAGGGGATAGTTGTGGGAGCACTGCAGTTAATTTCCACATCACCACCAGTACACTATCGTCCCTGCTCCATCTGATTCTCCTTGTAGATCACTGAGGAGAACACAAATTATCCCAACTTCAATACACAAAGACTGTATATAGGCTACACTCTTAGAAATAAGGGTTCCAAAGGGGTTCTTCCTGAAGGGCTGAGATTCTACTCCCACTACCATTTGCTTCTAAAGAAATCTTTTTTGAAGAGCGGGTTTATCAGGAGTTCTTTGTAAGACTAGGGTTTCCATTAAGAACCTTTTTCATCCAAAGAACCCATTTCAGAAGAAAGAGTTCTTCCAGGATTGTTGAAAATCTTCAGGAAGGATATAAGAAGTATATAAAGATGTCTCAGTAGAACCTCCTCAGTTGGTTCTAGATAAAACCCTAGAACTGCAAAATATACTCTTAGTAGAACCCCCTCAGTGAGTTCTAGATAAAACCCAGGGGATATAAAAAGGTTCTCGGTAAAATCCCCTTCATAGGTTCTAGATAACACCCTTGGAATATATAAAGGTTCTCTGTAGAACTCTCTCGATGGGTTCTGGAAAAAATCCTGGGAATATAAAGTGGTTCTCAGTAGATTCCCCTGAGTTTCTTCTAGATATGGAATATAAAAAGGTTCTCTGTAGAGCTGCCTGGGTGGGTTCATAATAAATCTCATAATAGAATCCCCTCAATGAGTTCTGGATAAAACCCTGAGAATATAAAAATATTCTCTGTAGAACTCCCTTAGTAGGTTCTAGATAAAACCCTTAGACTATAAAGAGGTTCTTGGTAAAACCTCCTGATAGTGTTCTTGATCAAATCTATGAAATATAAAAAGGTTATTGGTAGAACCCCCTGGATGGGTTCTTCTTGGCACCTTTAGAAGGTGGAAAGGTTCTGGACAGTAACATCAGAGAGGGTTCTAGATAGAAGCATTTTACGACAGATAGGTTATCTTCAGAACCTGTCATAGGAGGCTGCGGGTGGAACCTTTCTCAGATGACACAAGGTATCACCCTGTATGTTTGGAACTAGGAACCAAAAAAGGTTCTCCTATGAAGACAAGCCGAAGAACCCTGTACGGTCCTGGGCAGCAGCGTTATTTCTCAGAGTGTGTCTCTATATGCTGTATATGTATATTTGTGTGATATCCTGTCCTGTCTGTTCTATGTCAGCTGGTATTACACATGTGCAGCCACTTCAAAAGTAAAGCAGTGTTAATATCACTTTGGATGTCCAATTTATTCTGTCATAATTGTCGTCTCCCATGTGTTTTGTAAAGGAAAAGATGGCCCTTCAACAGAGAAGCCTCTCCAATTTATGTGTCATTATCACTGTCACTACATGCAGAGCTATTTTTGTTTTTCATCTGACCATGTTGACATGCTCGCCATATTAATGTCCTGCAGTGACAGAATAGAGGATGTGCTGGGAGCGTGATGGGACGTTTTGATCATCTCTGAGCTATATTATTATCTGCATGCGGTTCTTATACGGCTCGGCGGCGCAGGACAAAGTTGCACCGCTCGGGCATCCCTGAGATACTTCAGCTTGTTATCGGCGCCTCTTAAATGCTTCCCAGCGAATGCAGCTGTTGGCCCTGAAAGAGAAAGAGACAGGAAGAAATCAATAGAATCATGCCTCTAATAAGGCTAGTGAGGATTAAATATACATGGTAAACCCCACACATGAAATCTAATGGTGTCCTGCAGACACAGTCGGGAGAAATTACCCAAAAGTTGAATATAAAATCAAAACATTATCATTATTACCATGTATTAAAACACTGACAATGCTGTTAACTCTATAACAAACACATTTAGCAAAAGCAGGCAGATTAATATTTAATTAATATTTAGTCATGTCTCAATTTTTTTACCTTTTTCTTAAAATGATATCACTGTGTTCAGTAATCATTCAAAAGCTTTGTAAAACACAAGTGTGGACTATTGAAGATCAGGCCGGTAGCTGAAATTTAATACTACAGTGTGTTGCCTCCTCTTAAAAACTAGTTTGCTGTGGTGTCTAACATCCATAAAGATGGAATAATGAAAGCAGTGATTATACAGATGCAGTCACACTGCGCCTACAAATTAGTGTAAATAATTTGACCATACAGAATACCAGGGAAATAGTTACGAGCAGGTGCATCATCGTGAGGGGAATAGTGAAACCTCATACCCAGGACCTCAACATGAAGAAGGCCCTCAAAAAGCCCAGAATTTAAAGTTTGTTTTTTATCTGCCATTAAGAAAATTTACATTAAAAGCATTAGGAGCAAAGTATTACTGTAGGTTGAATAAATCATTTGACAGACAACCTCTTATCTAAATCATTGGGGACCAAAGTAAGATGGCTTTTCACCTTTGTTTTATACTCAGGATGCAATGACGAACTAAAAATCGTGATGTTCTACAGCCAAATGTTGTAGCACCTCACAGTGAAAGCTTCACACGGTAATGGCATACATTTTGCATTTCTTAAACGCTTCATCGCTGATGACCCTAATAACCACTACAAATGTGTGACATTGGATGCATTACCCACTACAGGACCAACAGTCTTACCCAAGGCTGTATGCTATGGAAAAGAGCCTCGGCACATGTGGCCCTTTTACTTTTGGTTTTACTTGATACTGTGCAAAAAACATACTAATAATTCTAAACTAAAATAAGACATGTATACTGTAATTTCTTTGGCCACACACCTGAAACAGGTAATAGTTAGTCACATTAAAAAATGTCACGCCACAGTACATGAAATTAGGTCTCAAAATCATTGAAAAATTAGCAGTTTTTTATACTCTGAAACACCGGGGGTGCGTCCATTCTGCTGTCTCAGTGTCAAACACCACTACAGCCAGAAAACAACCCGAAACATGGACGCTCAGTGTAGCAGCTTTATTGGACATATCCAGACATGTTTGAGTCACCAGAGCCAGAGGACGGTGACGGGATGGTATATTTTTATTCTTCTGTGTCGGGTTTGTTGAAACTGAAGTGAGCTGAAGTGAACTGCTGGGCTAATTTGGACTGAGAGAGTCGCTAAAGGTACCTGTATAACTGACTGTTAGGGAAGTTGAGGGGAGGGGGAGGCGGCGTCGTTCGTGTGTCGGTTTTGTCTTGTTACTTTTTTCTTTTTACATCATTTTCATCTTGTTTCGTATGTTATGTTATTTTTGTCTTGTTACATCATATTCGTCTCATTATGTAATTTATGTAATTTTTGTCTCCTATCTATTGTTACGTTGTTTTCTACTAGTTACATCTTTTACGTCAGTTTGGTTTTGTTACATCTTGTTACATCACATTTGTCTTGTAACACCTTTTACATTATTTTTTGTCTTCTTACGTCGTTTTCTTCTTATGTCTTTTATGTCGTTTTTGTCTTGTTGCGTCTAGTTACATTATTTTTGTCTTGCATTCAAACTAAAGTAACAAGTCTGTACAGATATTTGCGTTGAAATGTAGGCAGTAAAAGTAAAAAGTTGTCAGAAAAATAAATAATCAAGTAAAGTACAAACACCTGAAAAACCCATGTAAGTACAGCAACGAAGTATTTGTACTCTTCTTCATTACTTCCCACCTCTGCCGTACATCCAACAAACCACTGTAATGTTTTTTTTAGTGATGATATGACAGGACACAAAAGCTTGTCTAAGTTATCCTCTAACATCAGTTTTGATTAATCCTACATTTGACTACGTAGCTACATTACTGTTTTCCAGTATTTTATTATCAATTTAAAATTATACCCATAACTATTTTGTAGCTACAGTAACATAGGTTCAACTTTTTCAGGGTTCATGTATTATTCCCTAACATGGCGTCTTCTTTCCCTGTGCTTATGTAATGTATACATATTGTATTTGTCCCTGTATTGTGCCCAGTAAATGTTTTATTGGTGCACATGGACTAATTAACAATAGACTAATTATCCATCACACAGCAAGTGTGAACTGAGATATTTTTAATTGCACTTGCGGGACAAACCGTAGCCTCAGAAATGACTGTCTTAAGAAAAACATAAGATTTTGGATTATTGTACTGGCTACTTTATTGTGATGTGAGTTTAAATGTGTCAAGAACCAAATTTTCTTTCAGGTATAATCCACGAACACTGTCAGTCCCTCCTTCCGTCCACCCAGTCCTCCCTCTGAGTGAACTGGTGAAGGTGTGGGACGTGTTTATGGCAGGTTAGGATTAAGGAGACCAAATCCAACCTGCTGTTTCCCAAGGCCTCAAAAAGCTGGGTTGGATAATTAAACTGTCGAAACATGGGTCCTTTCTTCTTCTTCTGCTCCCACCTTCCCTTCCCGCGGTTTAATTTATTTGGACAGGGGGCAACCCGGTGGGCAGGCCGGGCAGGGTTTCAGCTCAACTGCGAACGCACGGCGAGAATGATGCAGTGGCTGGAAGAGTTCAGGGGTTGGGGTGAAAAGGTAGAGCCGTCAGGGATGAGCCGGGTCAAGTTATTTGAGTCAATATTGCTCACCCCGTCTGACAGCCGGAGTAACACCTTCCTAATCCACAAGGCCAGTGGACAAAGAAGGACTCGTCCACGTCTCATCAGCAAGGGATTGAGGGCTTGGGCTGCTGCCGGAGAACGGCTGGAGGGGCAGAAGCATGTGTCCGAGGGTCCCTGTAGAGCCAGCATTACAATGAAGGACTCACTGTTGTTGACCTACCCCCAGGCCACATGTGTCACTAGCACAGCCATCAATACTAGCATGTCATCACATTTGCACTTCAAAAATATAAGGCACAGTTTGATAGATTAGATTCTATCGACATTATCAGCCAGGGTTGGGAGGGTTACTTTAAAAATGTATTCTGATACAGTGACTAATTACCTGTTAAAACATATAGTCAGTAACTTACTGTAATCCAAATATCACAATATAAAAATAGAGTATCATGATTACTTTCCATTACTTTTGGATTACCTCTAGCGTTAGCAGTTGGTCTGTGTAGCTTACGTTAATGGTCGGTCTGTGTAGTTAACATTAATGGTTGTTCTGTGTGGCTAAAATTGACAGTTGCTCTGTGTAGCTAAGGTTAGCATTTGTTCTGTGTAACTATAGCTGGTGGTGGGTCTATGCAGCTATCGTTTGGTCTGTGTAGCTAACGTTAATGGTTGGCTTGTCTAGCTAACATTAGCTGTCCGTCTGTGTAGCTAACATTAGCAGTTGTTCAGTGAAGCTAAAGTTGGTGGTTTGTCTTACCTATAAATGTTTCTTTAAATTAGATGTTGAGATAAGATAATGGTGAAATCTCCACCTAGTAAAATTAAGCAAGATATTGACTTGCTAGCTGTCAGACTAGCTGGTTTCACTGAGACCAGAGTTGTGCTGAGACTCTGAAGGGTTGTAATGTGTGCACACTGTGCATGGTTTTTATATCATTCTTTATTTTAAAATGCATTTTAAAATTGTAATTCTGCTCACAATACCCATTTTTACGAAATGGAACTGTAATCTCATTATGTCTTACCTTTTCGGAATGTTT
This sequence comes from Lutjanus campechanus, assembly GCA_027495735.1. Taxonomy (NCBI): domain Eukaryota; kingdom Metazoa; phylum Chordata; class Actinopteri; order Lutjaniformes; family Lutjanidae; genus Lutjanus; species Lutjanus campechanus. Next base: position 98,412 of record JAJHUR010140303.1, on the reverse strand, counting down.
TTTGTAATTAAATACAGATACCTTTCGTTTGTATCCTAATTATGTAGTCCTGTTACATGTAATCAGTTACTCCCCACGCCTGTTGTTAGGCTTTATATACACTAGAGCTTAATACAAACCTGGGCCACTGTATAAAGAATGGAATTCAGAAATATCTGTTGCATGTTCATTTGAAATGTTGGTACTCTGTTTTTTTTCCTTTCAAGGAAAATTAGAGAATCGAAAAATCTGGGAAGAAAGTGATGAGAAGATTGGAAAAATAAATGCAAATTATTGTGTGTTTCAGTCCACTACTGTTGTGGTTGGTTCATCAGAAAAACAACTGTTGGAAGAGGAAGAAGGAACTACATACATGATGATGTAACTGAAAGAATGCCAGTCAAACCTCAAACAGTGGAAAACATGATGGAAATATGGTGTTTATGTTTATTTTGTGTATTAATTTGAATACCAGCACCAGTAACAGTCTCCTCATCGCTCCACACAGATCTGATGTTTTTGTCTCTTCAGCTGAAGTCTGAATGACACATAAGTCACGTGATTCATGTACGTGACAGTTTATGTGCTACGTCTGTCAGTTGCACTTATACTTCAACTTTTCCGCCTCAGCCAAGTGTAGAAACAGTTTTGACTGTATTTCACATTCTTTCTGCATGTTCTCATCCCCAGGTCGTAAAATACCGACGCTTTGTCACACCAAGCTTTCCAGTAACTTCAATTTAAGTGCATCTGTGTCAGGTGACGTTGAATAAAGACCATACGTCCGTGTATGGAGTTGGTGGGGTGGATGGATGGGGAGGCCAGGGTTCTAAATCCAGAAACATCTAGCAAATATGAAATTACAACCAAACACAGCAATAAGCTATAGTCTGAAATCACCACCTCACAGTTCATTTTTGATAGTTTACTTTTCCAAGGGGCATTATCAACAGACACATACCAAAATGCCTCTGGACTCAATTGGATAGGTTAACGACCAATCAGAGCAAAGAAACACATGATGTAGCGCTGGGCAAATCCTGTCAGAAGTACGTCAAAGGCATCTTTCTTATCAGCAAATATTTAAGTGCAGTTGTTTGTTCTTTTAGAGTTTGTTTAACACTGAGGCAATAGCAGATGCGACAGGACGTTTCATCATCAGTGGCAGCCATCTTAGTTGTTTATGAAAACGCCTCAATGGCGCTTCTCTGTGACATCATCACATCAGACCTGCCCCCACTGGAAATCTGTTTGAACAAGAGAATGAGAAAACAAAACATGAATAAAACATGAATAAAACATGAGCTTCCAGATTTGTCTGGTTCCCGTGGCTAGCAATAATGTTGCAAATAAGAAAACACAACAATTTTTTTTTTAGGAGATACTAAAAAATGATGAACATGCTAAGACACAGCTGGGGTATGCTTGTTATCCCACCAAAAAAATTTCCATTTTAGCAAATTTTTCCAACACCATTTACTGATATTGACAACAGTAAAATTGCAAGAAAGAGTCAAAAGGTTTTTGTCGATTTGCATGTATTCTTAAAGGACCAGTGCGTAGGATTTAGTGGCATCAAGCAGAGGGATTACAGATTGCAATCACTCTCTCCTTCCTGGTAAGAGAACCTACAGTGACCGCAAAATTTGCCAGTTTTTGGTTTGTTTGGTTATCTGCTTCCATGGAATCGATGGCTCTGGTGGCTCATCGATTCCATCGATTTGAAGAGCTCATTCTAAGGCCACAAAAACACAATTCTTATTTTCAGGTGATTATACACTGAAGAAAATTTTTTTATGATTGCTATATTCCATTTCCGCGATATTCTGCCAACACATCACCTTATATCTTATACACTGGACTTTTAAAGGAGCAGTGTGCAGGACAGGGACACTCAAGTTGTTTTCGTTATGGGCCACTTTTGCCAATATTAATTATGATATTATTTATCAGATAAAATGAATAAATGATCTGATCCTACTGCACTTGAAAGGCCATCACATTAAGATCAGCTTTCTCTTTTACTAACAGCTTAATTAATCCCATTGTACAAAACTGGCAAATCTGTCCCTCCGCCTTGGAAAAAAGCATGAATAAATTTATTTTCATCATGACTTAGGAGGGCCACCCAGCACCCTATAAGGGGCCAGATTTTGGCCTGAGGGCCACAAGCTGATTGTCACTGTTGTAGGATTTAGTGGCATGTAATGCTGAATCGCAAGTTGCAACAAACTCATCTGACAAGCATGTAAGAGAAACTACGGTGGCCGTTAAAGTCACAAGAAATGCAAAAACCATATCCAGAGCCAGTGTTTGTCTATTCTGGGCTACTATAGAAACATGGTGGTTCAACATGGCAGACACTGTGGAAGACGACCTGCAGGCTCTGTAGATAAATCTAAGGCAACAAAAACACAATGATTCTTATTCTCATGTGATTATGATCCTTTCTGTCAATAGATTCTCCTAAATGTCACACACTTGACCTTTAAGTTGGAGTGCATTGAGCCCTCAGGGCCACTGTACATCCTTTACATTGTATTTGTCCATACGGTACAGTAATAGCAACAATCAGCAGGCTCTGCACACACTCTCTGCCCTCCCAGCCCTTGTGTGGGGTCAATCGTCCCACCTCCTCCCAAGCTTATAAAATGTCCCTTATCAATATTTTAGCACATCAATTGTAACCCTTGGTAAACACATCTCCTCCTGAAAAGTAAATTATCAGTGGACACAGTCACTGGGGATTGACTGTCTGTCTGGGACGCTGTCAAGGCTTTCTCTCTCTTGTGTTTGCTCTACCTCACACACACTGTCAATTCCATCTTTGAGAGGGGGACCAATAGAATCCAGCAAAAGCTCTTGTTGAGGATTTTTCAAACTAAACAATGCCCTGGGCATATTGTATTCTCAGGAGAACTGTTGGCCAAAGAACGATAGGCTTCAATTCCCAGAATGCCGAGCGTTGTATAATAGCTACAGTTAGAAGTCCGTTTACATAATAAAGAGTGTTGATTTTGATTTTGATCTTAATAGATGTAAATCTCTAATATATTGTCATTTATAAAATTTGCTCTTCTTTATTTCTATCTTGCCGAGAGGGAGATGAGAAGATTGATACCAAACTCTTATATGTACCGCAAATGCCAAGTTAGACCTACTGTAGCTGGTTAGCTTAGCTTAGCTTAGCATAGCACAAAGACTGAATAATGGGGGAGACAGTTAGCATAACACTGTCCAAAAGTATCCAAATCTGCCAACCAGCAGCTCTATTGGTTGTTTGTGCAGTCTTTACATAACACAAAGTATGAAAACAACTTACTTACTTACTACACAGTCATTTTCTGCAGTCTTTTATTACCATGAAGTAGCCACCAGTTACACCTGTTACATCTTTTATCTTGTTTTTGACTTGTTACATCATTTTCATCTTGTTAAGTCTATTATGTCATTTTTGTCCTGTTATATCTTTTGCATCATTTTAATATTGTTACATCTTGTTATGTTGTTTTTGTATTGTTACGCCTTTATGTCATTAGTGTCTTGTCACATCATTTTCATCTTATATCTGCGACAGCGTTTTCATCTTTTTATGTCGTTTTTTTCCTTGTTAGTCTTGTCAGGTTTTTTTGTCTTGCATTCAAACTAAAGTAATGAGCCTGTTTTGAACATGCAAAAGGTAGAAATAACAGATATTTATGTTAAAATGTAGGAAGTAAAAGTAATCAAGTAGAGTACAGATACCTGAAAAATCTACTTAAGTACAGTAACATAATTAGAGAAGTATTTGGACTTAGTTACTTTCCATCTCAGCCATTTATACAGGATTAAATCAGTCTTAATGTTAAGAATGTGGCGCATAATGATGCAAAAAAAATTTAAATTTATAATTACCTTCAAATGCATTAAAACTAACATAACAAGCTGTTCTGAAAATGTAAGAAGCAGAAAGTACAGATATTTGTGTTAAAATGTAGGAAGTAAAAGTCAAAATTTGTCAGAAAAATACTCAAATAACTTGAGGCCACTCCAGTGTCCAGATAAACCCTGTGTGTAGATTCATGGCCCAAACTGTGAATGCACAAAAACAGAAATATGAATATGCATAATTTTCATAATTGTGCCTATGGATGGTTCTGTTTTGTGAATTTCAATCATTCTGGAACATGCACAAGCTTCATTTCCACTCCCACAGTCAGTCATAAGTGGATGCAGAAATGCCCTTAATCACCCGTATGCAGCTGCCATTACACACCGCTGTGGCTATTTATAGCACCCATACCATTAATTCATCACATGCACCTGTGAACCATCATCGGCAGTGAAATCATCTTAATGATCATAATTAAACATCAGAAAGATGATTAATGATTAATTCATGGTATTCATATTAAAACAGACAATTAAAAAGTGAGATAAAATGAAAAGATCATTAACACAGGGAGATGGTAGCTCGAAGGGGAGTAAAAAGAATGAAAATAATGCATCACTCATAAGTACTTAAAATTAAGTCGATAAATGTGTCTTTGATTTTCTTGTATCATTGAAACTGTCAAATAACCTAAAGCAACAATGTCTTATCATTCAGAGTCTAAATATTCACTCAGCTTATATTTCATGGCCATCTTAACACATCACCTGCAGCGGCCGGTAGAAAACCGTGTGTACGCACGGTCTGAGGTTTGTGCGAGGTGTGCACATTCTCACAACACACTCATGCATACATTATTATTTATACATATGGCCCCAAGTAGTTTTTGCGCCCGGTCAAGGAATAGTCCACGAAGTTATCCTGTAGAGCTACAACTTGTTATTTTCACGTTTTACAGCTTAAAGGTACAGTCAGCAGGTTTTTTTCCAAGCTGTTCATAAACGCATCAGGACGTCAAATCACAACGTTTTGGGATGGTGAAACGTCCCGAGCACAGCAAAATAATGAGAAAAAATAAGGAAATACAGACAGAGGGCAGGATCTCTGCAGATACAGACACCACCACACACTTCTAGTGGATCATAAGTGATGATTGAAAGGGATTATTTTTACATGAATCTATACATTCTTTCTTTAGGAAAATGAAAATACCTTTAAATAAACAAGATATAACATGTTAATTAGTGAGCTTCTGAAGTGCTGGTAGATGGATTTTGTCACCTTTGGACAGAATCAGGCTAGTGGTTTCCCCCTGTTTGCAGTTTTTGTGCTAAGCTAAGCTATTCGGCAGCTGTTTGTAGCTTCATATTTATCTTGCAGACATGAGAGTGGTATCGATTTTTTCATCTAACTCTTGGCGATGTTTTTATCAAATGCTCAATCTCAGAACCCACTGGCTATCGTCTGACAGCAATTTAGTTTAGTTTGATGGACAATGTTTCAGGGCTTCCGGTGTAGCCAGCAGATATCCAGGCCAAGACTTTCTCTTCCATTTCTAATTTGCAACTTGAGACACAACAATGGAGTTGGAAGCTAATCTTTATAAACAGATATCTGCATAGGAATGCAGATACATTTTTTAAAAAGCTATTAAAATGCTAAATTGCCATGAGACAATAGCCAATGTGTTCAGATTTTGCATTTCAGCCAGTTTCTGCTTCTTTTGCTCGCCACACAGACTGTGTACCTGCATGCAGCCAGAGCCCGCTCATTGGTCAATATTACTTGAACTACAAAACAGAAATCAGAATCCTTACCAGAATCTTGTCCTTTGTTGACATACTCTGCATATTCATATCCAGACAGATAATAGAGATTACCAAATGTAGTCATTGAAGAACTCAGCAGTGTCTGAAATTTGGCCTTTCCACACTTCAACACAGAGTATTATTTATACTGTAAGTAGTGAAAACTTAACTTTTGTTTCAAGGTTTTGCTGACTCAAAAATCTAGATTGCCGGTAGAATTTTCTTTTTTTTTCTTTTCTTTTTTAAATTTTCAATTAATTAAGTTTTTAAAAAAGTACCTAAACGTTACCTTAAACACAAATATTTTAGAGATTAAAAAATATTTGTCACTATATTGAGTTTACTGAATATGAAATAATGTGTTTTTATACTTCAAATTTACTCAGTCCTGTTAAGCAGTGTGAATGAACAATCTGAGTTACAACTGCTGAAAACATTTGAGTTTGCTCAACCAATAATTTTAACTTTGACAATAATCAAAGAGTACATGTAACTCCAAATACTTGAGTACTGCTGACTTGTTTGGTTTTTTGCAGTGCATCTGTTCAAGTACAGTATATTCGTATTACTTTGTGCTGCTCGTGTGTAGAGTGATTCAAACAGAAAGTCAAAACACAGCTGATATATTTCATAGCTGTAGCTTTTTGCTGCAAACTGCAGCTGATCAGGAGCTGGTGGAAAGACCTGCAGAGCTTCATCACACTGAGATGATGATGTTCATCGGTGTGTGAAGTTTCTTCAGGCAGTCAGGAGCAGACTTCGCACGCAGAAAGATTACCTTTTAATCTGGGAAAGATCTTAAAAACACCCTATTATCATTTTATGACCAGTCTTTGCCACCCTGATGTCTGATGGTGCTGTTATTAATTTTATACATAGTATTGATGTAAAATGAAGTACCATTTTTAGTTTAAGAAATATTTATAACTTGGTCTGAAAGCTCCTGACCAGGAGAGAGGAAGCAATTCTGCGCTCATGGGATGCTTCACAGGGAGCAAGATAAGAAAGAAATTTACCACAGACATAGAGGATATATTAATATGAGCTGTTCAAATAGATGTAAGGCTGTAAAATACAATTTCTGTAACAACAAACTTTAATGAAAAGGCAGCTTTAGGTCTTCTGAACAGCATCATCATGCACAGATCGTGTGTAGACACACTTGCAGGAATATAAAAATACACTTCAATGCAGAAATTGTTTAACCCAAATGTACAGAAAGCACACGCAGCATCTTAAAGAAAAAACGCTGACTATTTTTAACATAAAACAGTGTTTTTAGCTCCATTTATCAGTCGTGGCGATGTGAAGCCCATGCAGTCACATCATATCGCACATTACTGACTTTGCTTTACAAAACCACCTCAACAGCCACAAGCAAGGCATTGCTCATGTCATCTGCAAATCACAAATCGTAGCTCTTGACGCGAACCGCTGCACAGAAGCCAAGTGCCAAAGGGCTCTGGCCAAAGCCAGCATCAGACTTTAAAGTGATTTGAAACAGTGAGCAAAGGAGGGGCAGAATTTGCCTCGGAGCCTGACATAGACAGAGCTTCAATCTTCAATGGAATGGAAAAAAAAAAAGAAAGAAAAAGATGAGGAAGGGGAAGAAACAGTAGCATGGCCAGCTCATCCATCATTTCTTTAAAAGGTCAGGATTTTGTAGGTGGAATTGGGAAGAGCAGCGAATTGCAGATGCACCGAACAGCAGGGTATTTTCCGCTGCCATGACCAGCTAAGGAGAGCTCCTTTAAAACACATCTGCCAGTAAACATTTTGGCCTGACTCTGGGTCATCTCTCCTGTCTGGACCAGACCCAGCCGAGCATGAAGATGTACCTGCACAAACCCAGAGACAGACTTAGTCACTTCAGTCTTTCCTTTTAGCCCTGCCGCCTGCCTCTTAATTGTTGTGATGATACATCCTGCAGCACATGCAGAATTCCTGGATTCTGAGGGGTTTTCTCACCTCCGCTTTTTTAAATTTGAAGGTTCCTTCCTTTTTTTTTTTTGATATCAACAAAAAAATAAAATCTGCTTTTATAAATCACATCATCTCTGGCAGTACCAAGAACTCCAATCTGCTGTATTATGTATTATGTTTACTGAACTAAATCATAAAATGACCATGATACAGTGTATCATCAGTGATTAAAGGAGCAATATGTATCAATTGCATGTCCAAAAATGAGTCCTGCAGTCCAAGTCTAAGTTGATCAGCTGTTTATAACTGTTGATGTAAAGTTAAGCCTGTTATCCTGAAAGCAAAAGCCTGTTGTGTCAAAAATACACACTCTGGAGGTTGAGTTCAGTGACTGCCTGCCTTCTGCCTGCCAGACTCCATTAACATATTGCTTAATTTAACTGTTATAAACATCTACACCTTCTAACAGAATATTAATTATTTCTTATGACTCATAAACAGACACTAACTAATTCAGTGAACATTCAGCATTAATTTTAACTCTATTTAATATGAAACGGGCAATCAATAACAGTTATTCCGGCCTAGAACAGAAATTTCAAAGGGGAAGCTGCTGTCATAGAAGCGAGTCCTTCTACTTAGCATATTTCCTTAACCTCTAATCACATATCGTGGTCACTTTATGATTTATTGCATATTTCACCTTTAAGAGAACATCACAACAAGTGGAAATATCAGCTTTTCTACTAACACTACAGCCAGCACGTTCTCCTTTGAAATTTCCATTCTGAGCTGGAACAACTTGTTTTTGTGTTCCCGTTTCACATTTATTAGAGTTCAAATCAATGCCGAATGTTTGCTAAATGAGTTAGTGTCTGTTTGTGAGTTCTAAGAAAATATTAATTTACTTTTTGAAGGAGCAGATGTTTATGACGGTTAAATTGAACAATATGTTAATGGAGTTTGGCAGGCAGTGAGACAGGCAGGAGTGTGTATTTTCATAGCAGTGGGTGTTTGTTTTCAGGATAACAGGCTTTACATCGACAGACAACTGACAGAGTTATGAACAGCTGATCAACTTACAGTGGAGGACTCACCGTCACTTGCCATTGTCAAAATATATTGTTGCGCTCATCTTGCTCTCGTTGTGTTTCTACAACCTGCCTGAGCTTCAGTCTGGGGAGGAGGGGGTCGGGGGAATCAGCTCACTTCAACCATATATCATATATTAAATAGGGATTTGACCTATTTAACATACCATCTATGGCTCCAATTCAATATTTGTACTGCAATACTCATTTTAAAACACTAGGGTCTTACATATTGCTCCTTTAAAATTCTAAAAAGAGCCTTATAAAAAAAAGCGAGACATGAGTATTGATTTACAAAATACCGTGTATCCGGAGCAGCGATTTTATAAATTACAAGAAAATGTGGCACCATAACCCAGCAAATGAGTAAATGAAATGTCATTCCAAATGATATGTAATTATCTGACTGCATGTCTCAGAGGTACATTTGGAAAAATTGAGAGGAAATGGGGCAAAGAAATCACCAGCGAGGCCTGTCTGAAGTAAAGCCCATCAGCAGCTAAGTGCCTCTTTACCTCCTTCAGCCACTAGAGACGAGGGGAGAAAAAAATGACCTTCTGGCATTATGGACGGGCAGAAACAAACCAAACACACGTCACTCATAAAAGACACACACTTTCTCAGAATGTACTGTACTTACAGAGGAATTCAGTGCAGGCGGAGAGGCACTTTCTCTTCCTCTGTCAGAGTGATGAAAAGGTTGCTCTCTCCCAGAGAAAATAAAAATGGCGAGCGGGACAGATGTGAGCTTGGTTGTAAGCCTCTCCATCAGCCCCCGAAGATGCCGCTCAGACACCCCTGGGATGCGCGCACACATCTGGAAAGAATTGTCAATGGGATTGATACAGTACCTAGAGTAATAAAAAATGAATTTCCCTGCCGTGATGTAAACACAAATGACCTGAGCCATGATGCATTTGCTTAGATCCGCTTTGATCCCCCCCCCCATATCTGTGTCTTCCTCACTCTCAGTCTCATGTGTTTCTTAAGCAGTGTGCACACAGTTTGCACAAAGTCGATAATTGCAAATAGACCCGTGGATTGTACGGACTCAGCCTCAAAACTAGCACGCCCAAATGACTCACCAGTTAAAGCCTGGCTGATCCGTAACACCTGTTTAAATGTGTCTTAATATCTGAATTTAAAAAGCAAATGGTGCATTGCTACTTTCCTATAGAGATATAACAAGCACTAAAGCTGCTGTACAATCTTTTGAACAGCCTGCGCGGTCGGCGAGACAAGTAAAAGAGAAGTGATACATTAAACATGAATTGTTCGAAGGACACAGACTACATAAAAGCATGCGGTGACAGGGTCACAGGCTTTGTGCGCGATGTGAGTGGAGGGGACAGATTTGCAGAGAGTCTTTTAATGTGCGCGCTTGTGCTTAACATTGTTTAGAGCTCAGTGATTTGAGATTACTACCACAGGGGGCGGCCCGGGGGCATTTTTATGATGAGCTTCGGGGAAATGTGGCCAATAATACGCCAAGCTCTTTAAGGTGGCCGTCTCTTTCTTCTGCGAGGGGGAATCTTTTACAGCTGTGTCAAACTTACAAACTTTAAGAATTATGGCTGGTGTGCTGCTTAGTCAGATGGTAGCGTTTCTGACAGATTCAGGTTTAAAGGGATAGTTCAGATTATTTAATGTAGGGTTGTATGAGGTACTTATACTGTAGTCATTTTATTGCCTACAGTCGATGCCGGTTGCACATCCCTAGTTTGGAGAACTGCTGTGGACAGGTCGGCAATGAAAAGTATTTTAGAAAAAAAACTATATTTAGAATATTTTAATCACTTTACCTTGCCTTCTGACAGCCTTATCTGATGGGAAACTGCTGTTATACAAGCTGAATATCGCTCTCTCCAAACCAACCAAACTCCACAGGCAAAATTAGTCATTTTATTTGGGAGCTGATTGTCTAAAGCTGCCTTAATCTGTTAGTTTATTATGTTTTCATGTGACTTCGGTGTGTTAAAATGGAAGTTCATATTCACCAGAGTCACACAGTAACACAAACAACCTAACACATCAGTCAGCAGTGGACCAGCAACCCCCACGCTCTGTGAGGTTAAATTACTGATCTCGCCTCTGGAGTTTGGTTGGTTTGGAAAGAATGATATTTGGCTTGGATAATGTCAGTTTCCTGTTGGAAAAGGCTGCCTGACAACAAAGTAAAGTGGTGAAAATACTCTAAATATAGCTTACACTCTCTAACATTAAGACAATAACAAAAAACGTAGCTGGATTATGTCATTAAGTAGTGTGGGATCATGGGAGTTGTTGTGGTATGGTCTTTTATGGTGGTATGTCTTTTACATAATTTTGGACTTTGTTACATCTTGTTAGGTTGTTTTCATCGTGTTACGTCTTCTATGTAAGTTTTGTCTTGTTATGTCTTTTATGTAATTTTCATCTTGTTGCATCTTTTACGTTATTTTCAACTTGTTAAGCCTTTTCTGCAATTTTTGTCTCGTTACATTGTATTTGTCTTGCATTAAAACTGATGTCACAAGCCTGTTCTAAAAATCTAATTAAGTACAGTAACAAAGTATTTGTACTTAGTTATTTCTCATTTCTGCCCACCTCAACATAATATAAAACACATGTCTAGCGTTCTTAGACATTTTAAAGTGAAAATGTTACATACTTTAAACTGCAGGTTTTTCTTCGGTGGCTAAAATAAGTTTTGCTGCTGACTCTGTCCACAGCAGTTCATTGCTGAGCTTAGCTGGTACTCCCTTCTGATTCTTCATACTGGGGGCGCTCTGGCCGCCATCTGCTGTAGGTAATACATTGACTATGGATAAGTACCTCGTACAACCCCACTTCAGATAATCCAAACTACCCCTTTAATGCCCACATCAGTAATCTCCTCCACGGAGGAGCTGCTCTGCTGCTGCAGTGAGGTGTTTAAGTTGTGGCCTTGAAAGTTGTGCTAAGAAGCCCAGTTCGGCTCCTGCTCCATGAATGATTCCTGGGATACGAGCCGGGTTCCACCCCGCCAGTCAGCCTCCGGGGACCTCTTCATTATCTGTCATTAAATGTTTTTAAGTTTGCATAATTGATCTTCTCCAATAAGTCGTCATTGATTTATGGAGGTCTGGGCTGAAGGAGGAACTGGTTAAAAATTCATAACCCTGCTACGCGTCTTCACAATCCATTAGCTGCTCCTGGACCCGGAGTCCTTCCATTGATTGACCTTGTGCCGAGAATCTCATGGACTCTGCATTTTTCCCTCTTTTATTGCACTGTGGGAAGAGTTATGTTTCAGCTTTTTTCCCCAGATAGGTCTTACTTTGATTTTCTCCCTTCTCTTGTATGTCTTTCTCTCTGTCTCACCCTCCCTCTGTCTCTCCGTTCCTCCTTCTCCCCTCTAAACTGAGGACCTTACTCTGAGACGATGAATAAATAAAGCATGTTCCATAAACAGCTTTCCACTATTATTTAAGCTTCCAGGACCTCGCACTCTGACAGCCTGCTTTCCCTGCCATCAAATTCAAGTGTGTAAATTTTCTAAAAGGCTCTGAATGTTTTATGATGATTTCAGGGAATGATGGAGTAATAGCTGAATAGTGAAGCTATTACTTTTAATATTTATATTGAGTGCTTTGAATCATTAATGTGACAGGATGTAAAATCAGAGCTGCGGGACGTATGTGCTTCACAACCACAGCCACTTGGCAAAAAATATTTGTTTTCCTGAGCAGCCCGTTCCAAACTGTTGTGAGCTACCCAACGGGTGGCGGGGTGGCGGTGATGGGGGGGGTGACCCTCTCTTCCATTAATTTTAATCCTACCTTGAGAAAAGGCAATTCTTGGAAAGCATTAGTTTGAATATGGAGGACGGAATTGCAACAAATCTGTGAGCGTTTGTGTATATAATTCAGAAGTCAAGTCATCACAATGCTTGGGTGTAGACCTCTTTTATTCTCCTCATGCTGAGTGATGCAAAAGGCTCAAGAAATATGAGATACCGTGTTTGACTTAGTTTCCCTTAAAGGGGCAGTTCACCCCCAAAATCAAAAATCCATATTTCTCCCCCTGGCCTCTAGTGCTGTTTATCTATCTAGATTTTTTATTTATTTATTTATTTATTTTTTTTGGTGTGAGTTGCAGAGTTTTTTGGAGATATCAGCCATTGAGATGTCTGCCTTCTCTCCAGTATAATGGGACTAAATGACACTCAGCTCGTTGTGCTCAAAGGGACAAAAAAGAAAGTATATTTGAAAATTTCAAAACAAATGTCTATTTCCAAAAATCATGACAGTTACTCAAGATAACCCACAGACCTTGTTGCAAGAATTACTTTCTTTCTGCAGTAGAATCTACTCGAATGACTTTAGATGAAACTGCTCACACAAGGTTCTTTTGGCGCTTTGAGCACCATAAGCCGAGCACCACCTACTACCATGATATTATTATGGAAGGCAGACATCTCTACGGCTGATTTACTAACTGTTCACTAACTTGACTACTTCCCTCATCTTTTGCATAGACTTGCACCAACTGTGTGTGTTATTCAGTTTTTATACTGCACACAGTTTTTATTCTGGTTTATATTGCTGTTTTTTAATTAGTATTTATCACTTAGTCTATCTTGTGTTCTTGTTTCTACTTATCTTTATATTTTTCTTGCTCTCTTGCTTTCATTTTTTATTTATTAGTTCGTTTTAGTATTAGTTTATAGTATATTTGTGTATTTGTAAAAAAGAGTATTTCATGGCACCATAAAGTGACATAATGAATCAAGAATTTCATTGAGTGCTTTGAAACCTTGAATCCCATAATTTTGATTTACTGTGGGTATTTAGATTTTTGCCATTTCTAACTTTTCATCAGTTTTTTTCCTCCTGGTGTAAATAGGCTAAATTTTGACAAAGTTAATTAAAAGTATTATAGTAGTATAATATTAGTACATAATTATTACCCTCTCAGTACTTTGTGCTTACTTAAGGTTTGAAAGATTTAATTCTGTGAGTATTTTTATTTTTACTTATTACAAACTTTTTATCGATAGTTTTTTTTCTTTTCCTGTAGTGGGCTGTCTTGTTGCATTATTTACTACAAAAAACAGAGATTTCACACCATTGGACCGTTTCTTTCTCAAGTTTTGGTTGCTTCCTAAAATATTTGACAATGACCCCTGTATGTCTTTTTTTCTGGCACAAATGGAGTCCTGTAAAATTTTAATCATGTTTTAGTAGAAAAATCAACTCATGAGTTAGTCTTAAGTTATGAGATACTTCATGTGACGTAGTTCAGTAACTACATTTGTGAAATAATCCTGACTGTAAATAAGTAGTTAAATTGTTTTTGTTATGTTATAATCATGACATTGGTAAAATTGTGACTTTGTAATGATTAACTTTGACCATCTCATAGTTTTTGATGTGTAGGTCATTTATGCTGCTCCTTCACTACGGCCCAACAGTAAACATAAATATAGGTTATATTAAACTGCACAAAGAACAAGGAGTCCAAGGTGGATGGATGACTCAAATACTGGACTTTTACTAGATAGACTTGAATCTTTGAATTTTAAGAAACTCAAAAAATTGGTCTCAGTGAGCTGTCTGTAAAACTGACTGCCTGAAAATTAAATGGTTTTAATTGAAAATATGAAAATGTGAACCAACATTCACGTTCACTTTACTCACTAATTTTTTTTAATGCAAGTTTTTATGGTTTCTAAAACTCAGAGATTTCAGTTTATCTAAAAAGTAAATTATCTTAACAAATACCACTAACAGTAGTTGGTAAAACTTTTTCAAAATCTTTTCCAGTATGCTGCCTTGAGACTTTGAGTTTTCTCAGCTTTTTCATTTTTACAGTGACTGACGTCACATGACTCATGTGCCATATGGTGTCACACTTATTTGAACTTAAACCATTATATTTTCCTAAACCTAACCAGGTAGTTTTGTGGCCTAAATCTATCAACCTGTGACTGTTTCACCATGTTACTGTAACTGTGTGTTCATCGTCACAACTTGTGATTTCAGTCACATAATGTAAAGTAACATAATATGACCTTTTCCTAAACATATATTTTTGTGCTTAAACCTGACCAACTGTGACAGTTTGACAATGTTAACCATGTGATTTACACTAAATGACTTATGGGATGTACTTTATGTCCGGTGATGCCTGTTACTGATGTTCTCCACTGGTCTTATCTGTTGTTTTGGAAATCATTGGCACCAATCATCTACCTATTCTGTTTAGGTATTTACATAATTTTATCAAGGCCACTGTTTTTACTTAGTAACTTAAATAATTTGGCTTAAATTGTCAAAACCTCTCTCGTATTGTAACTCACAATTCTGACATTCCTACATTATTCTCCATTTTTTCATTTCCCCAGTCAAAACGGGCTTCCATACCACTGTTCCCACAATGCATTGTTGTTGTTGTTGCAAGATGTGACTGTCTCCATCACCAGTTACATTTTGTGTAACAGTTGCCTTCTAAAGTATTTAACCACAAGCTCTACATGTCCTCTTTATTATTATTATTATTATTATTATTTATTTCCTTCACAGACATCAACAAGAGAGTTGAATGCATTTTACAGATGGGTATTCACAAGAACAAACAGACAAACCAAATAAAAACACTTCTCTCCAAAATGTCAACTTTTCAGGAGCTGAGAAAAACAGCCATGCTTTCAGCTTTTAAAATTCAAAATCACCACATTTGGAGATAAGTGTTTTTTACAGGACAGCAACAAAAAGTTAAACAAATAAATATACACACATGTATGCACATTTATATACCTTATAAATATACATACCCTTGTGTAAATACACCAAAATATCTTATTAAATGCTTCACCTGGAAGCAACCTGTTTTTTCTTCCCTCCCATGATTCTAACCACATCCCACCAGTCGAACATGGTGCACAGTAAGCTTAGTTTTAGATTATGTGTACATCAAACTAATCTGAGCTTATGTTCCCCTGATCTGTGTTAGAAATGGCTGCCAGATTTCTGCATAGATGTCCATTTTACCACTTATTTTATATATCATTCGCTCATAAAAGGCACT
>JAJHUR010140303.1:72354-82670 GCA_027495735.1 Lutjanus campechanus | reverse complement strand
GAATTACTTTCTTTCTGCAGTAGAATCTACTCGAATGACTTTAGATGAAACTGCTCACACAAGGTTCTTTTGGCGCTTTGAGCACCATAAGCCGAGCACCACCTACTACCATGATATTATTATGGAAGGCAGACATCTCTACGGCTGATTTACTAACTGTTCACTAACTTGACTACTTCCCTCATCTTTTGCATAGACTTGCACCAACTGTGTGTGTTATTCAGTTTTTATACTGTACTGCACACAGTTTTTATTCTGGTTTATATTGCTGTTTTTTAATTAGTATTTATCACTTAGTCTATCTTGTGTTCTTGTTTCTACTTATCTTTATATTTTTCTTGCTCTCTTGCTTTCATTTTTTATTTATTAGTTCGTTTTAGTATTAGTTTATAGTATATTTGTATATTTGTGTATTTGTAAAAAGAGTATTTCATGGCACCACAAAGTGACATAATGAATCAAGAATTTCATTGAGTGCTTTGAATCCTTGAATCCCATAATTTTGATTTACTGTGGGTATTTAGATTTTTGCCATTCCTAACTTTTCATCAGTTTTTTTCCTCCTGGTGTAAATAGGCTAAATTTTGACAAAGTTAATTAAAAGTATTATTTCATATCTCAGAAATTCTTGCCTGAAAGAAACAATAATCTTGTAACTATTGCCAGTTATTAATATTAGTACATAATTATTACCCTCTCAGTACTTTGTGCTTACTTAAGGTTTGAAAGATTTAATTCTGTATTTTTATTTTTACTTATTACAAACTTTTTATCGATAGTTTTTTTTCTTTTCCTGTAGTGGGCTGTCTTGTTGCATTATTTACTACAAAAACAGAGATTTCACACCACACACACCGTTTCTTTCTCAAGTTTTGGTTGCTTCCTAAAATATTTGACAATGACCCCTGTATGTCTTTTTTTCTGGCACAAATGGAGTCCTGTAAAATTTTAATCATGTTTTAGTAGAAAAATCAACTCATGAGTAAGTCTTAAGTTATGAGATACTTCATGTGACGTAGTTCAGTTCATGTGTAGGTCATTTGTGCAGTTTAATATAACCTATATCTATGTTTACTGTTGGGCCATAGTGAAGGAGCAGCATAAAGAACGAGGAGTCCAAGGTGGATGGATGACTCAAACACAGGAAAATGGTCTCAGTGAGCTGTCTGTAAAACTGACTGCCTGAAAATTAAATGGTTTTAATTGAAAATATGAAAATATGAACCAACATTCACGTTCACTTTACTCACTAATTTTTTGAATGCAAGTTTTTGTGGTTTCTAAAACTCAGAGATTTTAGTTTATCTAAAAAGTTAATTATCTTAACAAATACCACTAACAGTAGTTGGTAAAACTTTTTCAAAACTTAAGAATTTGTGTTGGGCTCCAAACTCAAAAATCTTTTCCAGTATGCTGCCTTGAGACTTTGAGTTTTCTCAACTTTTTCATTTTTACAGTGACTGACGTCACATGACTCATGTGCCATATGGTGTCACACTTATTTGAACTTAAACCATTATATTTTCCTAAACCTAACCAGGTAGTTTTGTGGCCTAAATCAATCAACCTGTGACTGTTTCACCATGTTAACTATGTGTTCAACGTCACAACTTGTGATTTCAGTCACATAATGTAAAGTAACATAATATGACCTTTTCCTAAACATATATTTTTGTGCTTAAACCTGACCAACTGTGACAGTTTGACAATGTTAACCATGTGATTTACACTAAGTGACTTATGGGATGTACTTTATGTCCGGTGATGCCTGTTACTGATGTTCTCCACTGGTCTTATCTGTTTGGAAATCATTGGCACCAATCATCTACCTATTCTGTTTAGGTATTTACATAATTTTATCAAGGCCACTGTTTTTACTTAGTAACTTAAATAATTTGGCTTAAATTGTCCAAACCTATCTC
The DNA here is from genome assembly GCA_027495735.1 of Lutjanus campechanus. Taxonomy (NCBI): domain Eukaryota; kingdom Metazoa; phylum Chordata; class Actinopteri; order Lutjaniformes; family Lutjanidae; genus Lutjanus; species Lutjanus campechanus. The sequence goes on along the minus strand of JAJHUR010140303.1, from coordinate 80,748 downwards.
GTATTGTAACTCACAATTCTGACATTCCTACATTATTCTCCATTTTTTCATTTCCCCAGTCAAAACGGGCTTCCATACCACTGTTCCCACAATGCATTGTTGAGTACAACAAGATGTGACTGTCTCCATCACCAGTTACATTTTGTGTAACAGTTGCCTTCTAAAGTAACCACAAGCTCTACATTTACTCTTTTTATTATTATTATTATTTTTTATTTCCTTCACAGACATCAACAAGAGAGTTGAATGCATTTTACAGATGGGTATTCACAAGAACAAACAGACAAACCAATAAAAAACACTTCTCTCCAAAATGTCAACTTTTCAGGAGCTTTTCAGGAACAGCCATGCTTTCAGCTTTTAAAATTCAAAATTCAAAATCACCACATTTGGAGATAAGTGTTTTTTACAGGACAGCAATGAAAAGTTAAACAAATAAATATACACACATGTATGCACATTTATATACCTTGTAAATATACATACCCTTGTGTAAATACACCAAAATATCTTATTAAATGCTTCACCTGGAAGCAACCTGTTTTTTCTTCCCTCCCATGATTCTAACCACATCCCACCAGTCGAACGTGGTGCACAGTAAGCTTAGTTTTAGATTATGTGTACATCAAACTAATCTGAGCTTATGTTCCCCTGATCTGTGTTAGAAATGGCTGCCAGATTTCTGCATAGATGTCCATTTTACCACTTATTTTATATATCATTCGCTCATAAAAGGCACTTTCTGATAAGGCTGTGAACCACTCAGAGTAAATGGAGTTGCTCCCTCCTGCCCAGTGCCTCAATATGACCCTCTTTGCTGTAGTGAGAGCAGCCTATAGCCACTGGGCCTTCCTCTGGCTTATCCTCTCATTTTACATGTACTCTTTACGTAGTAAGTTCAAATTCAAACTGACAAGATGTTGCCATAATCACTTTCCAGTTTTGATTTGAAACATATTTCTGTTTATCTCGTTACGATTCGTATTTAGAAAACCGCAGAACACAGAGGACTCCCAGTTTTCCTCCTGACGTTATCAGACTGTATTAGCGGAGGTTATAATGCAGTGTGGGTCTTCACAGATTTGTAGCCTTGGTTCTGGTGTTGTTTTGTCCCTTCAGCGCAGGGAGCTGCAGTCTGTGTATCTTGCTCTGTGTGGAGCTTGGCAGTTAAAGGCCAGTTTATTCTTGCGGGTATCAGGCAGCCTTGTCCTGAGGGAACGAGCTCTTTCATGCACAGTTAGTGCACTTGACTCAGCATGGAGATGCTTTCAGATGGAAAAGCCATGTTTAGAGGACGTCTTATGAGACATTAAAGCACTACTGTTCCATTGTTTTAGCTCTTCCTAAATGTCACTTTCCTCTCCTGAGCCTGCCCTTCACCGCGATGTTGTGGGACACGTCACAGAGAAAGGCCTTTTCCTCCCACTGAGGGTCCATTTGAAAAAGAGAGGCAGGATGTAAACTCGCCGCTCTGGCCATTACTGTCGTCTTCATCTGTTTACTCTCTATACAATATTTATCCAGAGAAAAACAGGACAAACAGGACAAATTATGGCCTCTTTAGAATACATTTTTGTTCCACTTCTTGTAACCTTTATTCTGGAATGAGGTTTTAATTTGCAAATATTACTTTGATATTTTGCATGAGTAGTTATTTTCATTAGTAGTCGTTGTAGTAATAGTAGTAGTGTTGTTGTTATACAAGACCCAAACGGCAGAAAAATAGCAAGTTCTGCTTACTTTTATCTTATGTGACACTGTAAAAAAAAAACATACTGGTATTTACAGTAGTGGAATCAACTAATCCAGTGGTTCCCAACCTTTTTTCCCTGGAGACCCCCCTACTTGTATCTAGCTGAGCCCCCCCAGCACAAACACACACGCACATTCACCAAATGAAATAAGTGATCAATTCCAAAGCTTTACTGTCCAAAATAAACATCAAAAAATAAGAAAAACATATTTTATATTTTATTCATTATAAAAAATTAATCAAATTTTTTAAACTATCAGTTAAGGAAAATGCACAAAATTTGCGACCCTAAACGGAAGTCAAGTCTACTTACAGACAAGTGACACATTTTGAAACATAAAACTTTGTCATGTTTTTCTTTAATTTATTACAAAACATAATTATGCCTAATAATGGCACAATAACATCTGATTTAATGCGATGAAGAGGTGAAATCATCATTTTGTGTATAAATATGTAATTTACCACAGTTTTAAGATGCTTGAAAAGCTTGAAAATGCATCTTGAAAGTGCTTGAAAGGTGCTTCGATTTGACTTTGGAAAAAGTGTACGAACCCTGAAATTATGATTTTAGTTGACATGTGCGAATCTGATTTTGAGGACCTCAAACAGAGCAGAAAAAGTCTCGGGGACCCCTTGTGATTTCTGGCGCACAAGGGGGTCCCAGACCTCAGGTTGGGAACCAATGAACTAATCTTTTCTCATGAACTTATCATTAATATAAGCTTTATTTATTCAAGTCAATTAAACTTGAAATTTCTAGTTTTCATTCTGAGAACACATCAGACCTTGCAAACATGATTTCTTTGGTATTTTGACATGAAATGATGAGTTGAATGAATCTACTGTTCAGAGTTCAATCAACTCAGTAATTAAGTTGCTTAAAAATAGCAGCTCCTAGCATCTACTTACTTTTACTTCACGTTACACTGAAAAAAAACCTACAGGAATTTAGTAAAATGAACTAATATTTTAACTTAACATGAAATAAAAAAGTTTTATTTATTCAAGTTAATCAAAATGTCTAATATTTATTTTCAGAACACTTTAAGTCTTTTGACTTAAAATGATGAGTTGGATAAACGCACTATACAGTCAACATTGAGTTTCTAAAGAAACATGATCAACACATTAGCAGATTTCCCAGGATGCACTGAGAGTCTGAAGATAACATATATTGTGAAAACTTGCTGTTTGTCTCTAATACACTTTAAGATAAGTCATGGTTGTTTTCACAAAAATGAAAACACTGTGAACCGTGATGAACGTTAGGATTGAATTGAGTCCCTACTGCCTGAATTTATTAAATGTCAAATTTAAAAAGTTTGCTGGAACAAAGTAGCTCCACCAGGAGCAGCTGGAAGATCTTTGTGTGAAATGAAGAAGTGACTTTTCAACCCTGAGAAAATGCAAAAGGAAATCAAACTTGTTAGTAACATTTGTCAGTGTGACTGAAGAGATGGTTCAACTTTATATCTTAAACTTATTGAACATAAATAAATATCAAGTTTATTTGACGAGAAAAGTTTATTTATTTTGAATCATTACAGAATTACCTGAACTTGTCTTTTCAGATTCAGTGAACTTAAAGAGCTCAAAGTCTAAGTTTTCTTTAAATTAAAATGAATAGTTTATTTTTACAGTGTATGGATGTTTCTGTTCATCAAATATCCATACTACATTCTAAAAATAACATATAATGCGCTAAAATAGCCCCAGCTGTAGTTCTCACAGATTGAAAACAGCCTTCACTCTATGAATTTAAAAATAATTTTAGGCAGAATAATACATATATATGAAATTATTAGAGCCTGAGTGAAGTCGAGAGGTCTTTTTCTTTTAATAAAATGGAACCCGCTCTGTTTGTACTGATGTGTTTATGGCCTCGGACTGACAGAGACTTGTCAGCGGGCTGTTTCGTACATTTTCAGACTTAATAGCACCTATCAGCAGCGGAATCTGAGGCAAACTGGAGATGCTGAGCAAAGACGTACAGTGCAGCACATAGCTATCAAGAGTGGAGGTGTGTTTGAGAAGGCGGAGATGAGCCGACCTCAATAACTCTCAGCTCTTCTTTAAGTTTATGTTTATCCACTTAGAATAGCAATCGAAAGCAGGCTGCTGCAGACTGCCGGTGGCGGAACCGCTGACCCAATCCAGAGAGTTTCAAAATGAAATTAGATTTACAACAAGTGTTGAGGTGTGTGCCCCCTTCCTCTGCTCGGTAATGCTGTTTTAGGCGAGCGGTAATGACTTGTGTGGATTCAAATGTTGGTGTAATTGAGAAAGAGACGCTGTGACTGGAACAGATGTTTCATATAGACTTCTCCACAGACCTCTGTGAGTTAGGTGTGTGTGTGTGTTTGGTAAATATATACAGTCCAATCTTTTTGTGAAGACATTTTTGGATTGATTCTTGGTTGCACATTATATCTACAAATACATACTATATTACTATATTGCATAATAATATCCTTAAATATTTTATATAGACACTTAACACTTCACGTTTCAAATGTGCCATCACCATTACCATGTGCAATGTACTGTATATTTATATTTTCCACTGTTAAATCATCCTGTGTGGGGCTGCATGATATGGTGAAGTCATTTTGCAGTTAACACGATTAGTATTAGTGATCAGTTTAACAGCTGGAAACAGGTGATTATGGTAGAGGTGGGGCGGGAGCAACCAGTTAGCCCTCATCCTTGAAGTCTTTTTTCATGCAAAAAACAAAAAGTTCAAACACTTATAATAATAAATCTCACTTTTGTGTCTTTTGTCAGGGGTCAGAGGGTAGCAATGAGCACTTTGTTGCTTGGTGCACCACAGCGAGACAAAGAAGACGGCGCACTCAAAAACAGACTTGGACAAGCCCCACAAAGGTGAGATTAGATTTATGCTTTATTGTGTGTTAGTGTTTGTTCAAACAGTAACTTTTACTTTCATGAGAGACCTGAAGCATGATGACCAGCTGGTTGGTTTGGAAAATTTACATTTGAGTAAATACCCCCGAACCTGACACCCTAGTTTGTCACACAGAACCATCGTGGACGTCGTCCTTAAAAACTGTTTGGAAAAGGGCAGGCACTTTAAAAAAAAAACTGATTGGATGAACCGTCTATCTATCATGTCTAACACAGGCTAACTTCAGCCAATTAGATCAATCTCTTCTGACTGGCTGAAGTCTTCTAATCAAACTAAACAATAATAATAATGATAAAATAAATAAATAAATATAACTGATGCTATCACAGTATCTATGCTAACCTCTTCAGGAGCTGCCATTGTTTCTTCAAGACAAGTCGCTTCAATGGACGCCTCTTGCTGTTGTCACACCTAAAACCACACCTGTAGCTGCCAGTAGTCCTTCCTAGGATGCTGATTGGCTGCATCACTTTTGGTAATGGCGATGGATTCTCGTGTGACCTTGCGAATCCAGCTGCCTTGCGAAGTAAAATTGCCCCACCTCTGCTCAAGGGCAGTGCACAGTCACATCCCTGTTGGTCATCTGTCTATGTAGTTGGAGAGTTTTTTTTTTTACATTTGATCAAGATGCTATGTTTAAAATATTTCCAACACTTTGCCTTGCCATCTGACAGCCTTTTCTGTGAGGTGATCACCATTATAACTATCGCACTCTCCAAAGCAACCAGACTTCTTTGGCAACATCAGTAATTTTACCTGGCAGAGCACAGGAGCTGCTGATCTACCGCTGCGTCCATCTGTTAGTTTGTTTGTGCTGTTGTGTGATGGTGAATCATAACTACCCTTTTAAAAAATACCACACAATAACGCACACAAACTAACCGATCACGGCAGAGGAAGACTTCTGCGAAAGAAGTCGGGTTGAGTGAGAGAGATTGATGTTTGGTTTATTTGCAGTTGGAAAAATGTTGTCTGACAGCAAGGTAAAGCAATGAAAACATTCTAAATATAATAAATAATAAACTGGTATTAAAGTCCACTTTAAATGATCACAGCTAACAAACTAAGTGAAAAAACATGATCTATTAACCTGATATTTGTATCTGCAGTCTTTTAACCCGGCCACAGCTAAAAACAAGAAAACATAAATCCTCTCTTTTTGTGTGTGAAAAATGAGCTCCTATCAAAAAAAAATTAACATTTTTATAATTAATATCTACACATAGCTCCGATTTGACAAAAGAGGTGGATTTCTATAATGGAAGGTGAGAATGTAAACACTGGGACAATTAAGTATCCAGACACTGTAGCTGTGTATATCTGTGTCTGAGAAGGTGCAGAGCCCCATGCTGACATGACAGGCCTGTCTCAGATCCTGTCTAGGCCTGCTCCCTCTCTCCCATGTCTTACCCCTGTCTTCCTGTCTCACCTTCAACAGTGTCACCTCTGACTCAGTGCCATTTCCCGATTTGTGTGTGAACGCACACAATAAAAGGACACACTTGCACACTTATAATACACAACGCTGTGACACTGACACGCCTTCTTTCTCTGTCTTACAAGTCATACAGCAGATGCACACACACACGCGCGTGCGCACACACACACACACACACACACACACACACACACACACACAGGGAGATAAAGGCTGTAATATTGAGTCAACACAATCCAAACTTGTTTAATGGGACAAAAAATAGGCTGGTTTTGCTCCTCCTGGAGCCCTGCAAGTAGTTGGATTACAAAAACATTTTTCTCATGGGTGTTCAGAGGTGACAAAGGTACAAATGTTCTTTACTCAAATAGAAGTACAGATAATTGTGTAAAAAATATTCTGATAAAAGTAGAAATACTGATTCAATTTCTTTACTCAAGTAAAAGTTTGTTTGTTTGCTTTGTTTTGTTTTGTTTTGTTTTGTTTTGTTACGTCTTTTACATTGCTTTTTGTCTTGTTATGTACGTAAGTACACATACCTGAAAACTCTACATAGGTACAGTAACAGTGTTCTTCTTAGCTACTTCTCACCTCTGGGTGATACTAGAGAAATTTGTTTTATCATCATTAAAAATACAAGGATGTATTTCATGTATTTGTTTAGCAAAAGTAATGGCAATCTACCTGTTTGGTTTTGATCTTTCTGATGCCTACAAGTTGGACACTGGCCTGACAGTGTTGCTATCAAGATTCATTTCGAAAAAAACTGAAAAACAGGAAAAGAAATTCCACCTGTTTGATTCAACTTAAACTGCTTTAATGATTTTTTGACCACTGTGGGGCAGCACATCAAGCCGTAAGCATAACATTGACAGATAATCATCTTAAAATGTTGAATATGTGGCAAATGTGTGGGCGAACATCTACCTATGCACATCTAGTATATCTGTCGCCGCACTGTGTTTCTACGCTAGTCCCCAACTGTGCGAGTCAGCCTCAAGTGGCCATTGCACCTCCGCATTGGCTTCACTTTGCAGCCACGGAGGTTGCTGTTGCTGTTTTTTTGTGGTATAGCTTGCTTCTTTCAGAGTAAGTGTTGTGTAGCTTCAGCTGAACTAGCTCCACTGGGGAGTAGCTCTATAGTTGCTGGGGGTGAGAATTAATCAAAATAATAAAATTATGGGCTGTAAAACTAAATAATAACAATAAGCTGAATGATGCTAAAATGCTCTAAATCTGAGAGAAACTGGGCCAGTATTTGTTTAAATATTTTTGGACCGCAGAGTAGGACAGAGCAACATACAGTAGATGATGTCTGTCCGCTGGCCTGTCACCGTCTTTAGGTTTCTAATGCTGCTAACAGTGCAAACATTTACTACTACACACTAACTCAAACTGCCTCAGCAGCAGCTGATGGTCATGGCACTCTGCTGGTGCTCCTAATACACTCAGTGATCATCTACAATAATGAGACATTTTCCTCATGCTTACAAGACAGGACTAATTAGTGTGTTTGTTTAATTACCGCCATTGTGTTGTGAATGTATACAGAGGACTCCCAGGGTCTTTTTAATATTCAGGTGCAGCAACATTGTCAACATCCTCTGTGAAGCAGTCAGAGAGATTTTCTCATCGATCTGGTGCATGTGATACATGCAGGCCCCATTGTGAAGCCACAGTGCACTTTATCCACATAGATGATTGACAGGCTGTTGTATTTCCTCAGAAGAGTGTGAACCAGTGAACCTGGTTAATAAAACATTAGAAGCGCCTGAGAGGCCCGGCTGAAACGAGGGGCGGGGGGAGACGGGGTCACTGGTGTTCAACCACCATCACGGCCTCGGAGCGAGCGCGGGATCTCCCCATCCTCCAAAGCACATCACAGGGGGTCCATGTGGCCTCATTAAAATCAAGGAGATCACATGTAAGGACCAGAGGAAGAGGGCTAGTCCCAGCTCAAAGCGCCCGGACTCCCAGGGTATTACTCTTTGAGGAAGCGCCACTGGAGAACACAGGGATAAAGCCTCAAACCGTTAAAACAATGGACATTTAACACAGCCTTTGCACTCTCCCTTCTCCAGGACTCATTCAGCTAATGCTTCAAAAGATAGCGCCGCCGCAGCTCCGGAGCTACCCTGACTCGGATTGGAAGTGAGCCGTGTCAAGTTCACCTGATTTGATTTCTTAGATAACCTTGTTGGATGCAGAGATAAAGGCTGGCAGCTAGCTCTGTTGTGTGGTGGTCTGAGCCCTCTTTACTTTGGATCTCCTCCA
>JAJHUR010140303.1:61348-72334 GCA_027495735.1 Lutjanus campechanus | reverse complement strand
CGCAACTGGACTTAATTTTATTTTATTTTATTATTTTTTCATTCCTTTCCTTTTATATCTAGACATATGTGTACATTATTAATATGGCGATTATTATGGGTTAATATCATTCTAAGTGCAAAGAATCACACTAACTATAGGGGTTCAGGGGGGTGGGGGGTTGTTTGTCTCTCTATGTTGTCATTATTAGCATTTTAAGGGAAGACAGACAATGAATGGTATATCTCTTTCCTATTGAATCTTTTATTTCTTTTTTCCTCTGTCTTCTCTAGATTGTCATTTTATTTTAGTTTTATTTTCCCTTCATTTATTTTTATTTTGTTCAATATTGATGAAAAAGGTCGACTACAGAGCAGATGTACACTATCTGTATCCTCATTTCCATTAATAAATAAATCATTATAAAAAAAAAAAAGTAGAAATACTGATTCAACTTCTTTACTCAAGTAAAAGTGAAAAAGTAGAGGCTCTGTAACGGACCACAAAGTATGTATAAAAGTAAAAAGTAGCTGTCTTTTATGTCAGTTTTTGTCTGGTTATGTCTTTTTTGTCTTGTTACGAATTTTTTTGTTTTGTTTTGTTACGTCTTTTACATTGCTTTTAGTCTTGTTACGTCTTTTTCATCTTGTTAGATCTTTTTTTTTGTTTTGCTACATCTTTTACGTTGTTTAAAGTCCTGTTATGTCTTTTTTTGTCTTGTTACATCCATTGTGTTATTTTTAACGTTGCTCTCTTTTATAGTCTTGTCAGGTCTTTTGCCTTGTTATGTCTCTTATGTATTTTAAGTAGTTTTTCGTCCTCTTATGTTACTTAAACTTGTTATGTCTTTTATGTCTTATACGTTGTTTTCGTCTTTTTACATCTTTTACGTAGTTTATTCGTTTTGTTATGTAATTTGGATCTTGTTACATCTGTCATGCATGATAGGCATTGACTGATACATCATGGAATCATTTTTTCTATGTTATTCTTCCATCCCTTTAGGTTGAAATCAGTCTTGACGTGAAGGTCGCACGCAACAACACATGCAAATGATCAATAATTCTCAAATGCATTAAAACTCAAGTAACAAGGCTGTTTTTCAAAAATGTAAGCACTAGAAAGTACAGATATTTGTGTTAAAATACAGGAAATAAAAGTTAAAAGTTGTCAGAAAAATAAATACTCAAGTAAAGTACACATACCTGAAAACTCTACATAGGTACAGTAACAGTGTTCTTCTTAGTTACTTCTCACCTCTGGGTGATACTAGAGAAATTTGTTTTATCATCATTAAAACTACAAGGATGTATTTCATGTATTTGTTTAGCAAAAGTAATGGCAATCTACCTGTTTGGTTTTGATCTTTCTGATGCCTACAAGTTGGACACTGGCCTGACAGTGTTGCTATCAAGATTCATTTCGAAAAAAACTGAAAAACAGGAAAAGAAATTCCACCTGTTTGATTAAACTTAAACTGCTTTAATGATTTTTTGACCACTGTGGGGCAGCGCATCAAGCCGTAAACATAACATTGACATAATCATCTTAAAATGTTGAATATGTGGCAAATGTGTGGACGAACATCTACCTATACACATCTAGTAGATATGGACCTCCAGCTCCTGAAATAAATATCTGTCGCTGCACTGTGTTTCTACGCTAGTCCCCAGCTGTGTGAGTCAGCCTCAAGTGGCCATTGCACCTCCGCATTGGCTTCACTTTGCAGCCACGGAGGTTGCTGTTTAATAGTTTGTGGTACAGTATAGTTTGCTTCTTTCAGAGTAAGTGTTGTGTAGCTTCAGCTGAACTAGCTCCACTGGGGAGTAGCTCTATAGTTGCTGGGGGTGAGAATTAATCAAAATAATAAAAATTATGGGCTGTAAAACTAAAACAATAAGCTGAATGATGCTAAAATGCTCTAAATCTGAGAGAAACTGGGCCAGTATTTGTTCAAATATTTTTGGACCGCAGAGTAGCAACATACAGTAGATAATGTCTGTCCGCTGGCCTGTCACAGTCTTTAGGTTTCTAATGCTGCTAACAGTGCAAACATTTACTACTACACACTAACTCAAACTACCTCAGCAGCAGCTGATGGTCATGGCACTCTGCTGGTGCTCCTAATACACTCAGTGATCGTCTACAAGCATAATGAGACATTTTCCTCATGCTTACAAGACAGGACTAATTAGTGTGTTTGTTTAATTACCGCCATTGTGTTGTGAATGTATACAGAGGACTCCCAGGGTCTTTTTAATATTCAGGTGCAGCAACATTGTCAACATCCTCTGTGAATCAGTCAGAGAGATTTTCTCATCGATCTGGTGCATGTGATACATGCAGGCCCCATTGTGAAGCCACAGTGCACTTTATCCACATAGATGATTGACAGGCTGTTGTATTTCCTCAGAAGAGTGTGAACCAGTGAACCTGGTTAATAAAACATTAGAAGCGCCTGAGAGGCCCGGCTGAAACGAGGGGCGGGGGGAGACGGGGTCACTGGTGTTCAACCACCATCACGGCCTCGGAGCGAGCGCGGGATCTCCCCATCCTCCAAAGCACATCACAGGGGGTCCATGTGGCCTCATTAAAATCAAGGAGATCACATGTAAGGACCAGAGGAAGAGGGCTAGTCCCAGCTCAAAGCGCCCGGACTCCCAGGGTATTACTCTTTGAGGAAGCGCCACTGGAGAACACAGGGATAAAGCCTCAAACCGTTAAAACAATGGACATTTAACACAGCCTTTGCACTCTCCCTTCTCCAGGACTCATTCAGCTAATGCTTCAAAAGATAGCGCCGCCGCAGCTCCGGAGCTACCCTGACTCGGATTGGAAGTGAGCCGTGTCAAGTTCACCTGATTTGATTTCTTAGATAACCTTGTTGGATGCAGAGATAAAGGCTGGCAGCTAGCTCTGTTGTGTGGTGGTCTGAGCCCTCTTTACTTTGGATCTCCTCCACACTCTGAGACAGTGCAGGATCTGTTGGATCTCTGCTGTTTTACACATGAACAATCGTCTTTTTCACTCCATTCATTACCAAGGAGAAAAACACTGCTATATGCGGCTAGCTGCATAGTTGGGCCTTAGCAAAGCCTTTGACTCACGTTGACTCATTTAAAATGAGTCAACGTTGATTTTTTGTTTCACACAGGACTCGTTCCCCAGTTTCCTGTGCATATTTGAGCTGTACATCCATCCCACCTCCAACATATGCCCTTTTCCGCTTTTTATACAATGTCATAATTACTACAGCCACTGGAGGTTGCTGCCTAACATTAAACGTAAATATGGGTTGCAATAAGCTTGCATAGACAACCTGAGGTTAACTGGGACATTACGTACGTAGTTATCCCTGTAAACCGGTCACAATTTGGTTAGGTTTAGGCAACGAAACTATTTGGTTAGTGTCAAGAAAAGATTGTGGTTTAGGTTGAAATAAGTATGTTATCTTTGTCATGAGACAGGAGTGATGTAACTCCAAAGACGGAGGTCATGTACATGACAAAACTTAAGAAACATAACATGTTGGATGGTATGCGTGGCCGATGCTGACCTGTGTCCACAACATATCCCCCAGTCGGTTCGATGGTCGCCATCTGAGGAGCTTCAGACCATCTGGTTGAGGACATCCAAGGCAGCAGAGGACATGGCAGATAATAACTGCTACTATAACCAAGGTTGATGTGTTTATTAAAATAAACTTTCTTCAATAAACTATGAAGCATTTTTTCAAACTTTAAATAAGTCAACATTGACTTTTTGTTTCGCCCAGCCCGTTTCCTGTGCTTTGTTTGAGTCATCCATCTATCCCACCTCCTCCATATGCAGAATCTTGCTTGTTAAACTGCTCCTGTTATAATTACTACAGCCACTAGAAGTCGCTGCCTAACAATAATCATACAGTAAATATGGGTTGTAATAAGCTGCTTGCATAGACGACCTATGGTTGATTGGGACTTTACATCCATGGTTAACGCTGTAAAATGGTTGTAGTTTGGATAGGTCGAGGCAACAAAACTACTTGGTTATGTTTAGGAAAAGATCATGATTCAGGTTGAAGTAGTAGTGAGTGACGTTACTCATGAGACTCAAGTCATGTACATAACAAAACATAAGTAACCGTTGGATGGTATGCGCGGCCGATGCTGGCCTGTGTCCGCTACATATCCCCCAATCCGTTCAATGGTCGCCATCCGAGGAGCTTCAGACTGTCTGGATGAGGTCATCCAATGCAGTACAGGACATGGCAGATAACAGCTGCTACTATGAACAGAGTTGATGTCTTTCCTAGAATAAACTTTCTTAAAGAAACTATGAAGTGGTTTAAAACATACAGTAAATACGGGTGGTAATAACCTGACCTCGACTGGAAGTGAGCCGTGTCAGGTTCACCTGATTTGATTTCTTAGATAACCTTGTTGGATGCAGAGATAAAGGCTGGCAGCTAGCTCTGCTGTGTGGTGGTCTGAGCCCTCTTTACTTTGGATCTCCTCCATACTCTGAGACACTGCAGGATCTGTTAGATCTCTGCTGTTTTCCACATAAACAATCATCTTTTTCACTCCATTCATTACCAAGGAGAAAAACACTGCTATATGCGGCTAAACTGCATAATTGGGCCTTAGCAGAGCCTTTTTTATTGAACTATTTATTTTTCATGATATCTCAATAATTTACATGGTTGATTGTGTAAAGAGTGGGGGAAGAGTGAGCTGTTAGGCCCATTTTCTAAGTCATTGCGTTTGTTCAGCTGTCTGCCTCACTGTCGCATGTATTTCATCTTTTCCCTCCTTTATTTATTCTGGTCTTTGGACGCCTTCCTAGTCATGTATTAAAGCTTTGCAGCTTGGCGGCGACAGTGCGGCTGTCAGAGTGGGGGGTGCCGTCGTGCATCATCACTGCCTTTAATGGCTGGCATCAAGTTCTGACAAGGCTACTTAAAGCAATGGGCTTAGCAAAATGAGGGGCCGGGTGGCTGGTTGCACCTTGGGATAAATAAACCGCTTATTTTTGTTTTAGTCTTATACGTTCCCAGTAAGCAGCAGCCCCCCTGTCGCAGGTCGTACTTATAGCTGACTTTCCTGCTTAAAAAAGAGGGTCAGAACCTACTATACACGACAGTATTGTTAGAGAACATTTACCATGTTGAGATGTCATTAAAAAGCTGCTGTCAGACTCAGGGGCACTCTCTGACCAGGTCTGCAGTGAGAAGAACACCCATAATGAGTGGGTGGCACAGAGGGAGGAGGAGGGAGGGGTGTGTGTGCTGGTTTTGTTTATGGATACAGTGTAAGAAAGCTCTTGTTTGGGGGGACAAGGGTTCACGGCGAGCAGAGGGTAATTATGCTCCATCCGGTGGCTTCGGGATGCTTCACAAAACCTGACACAGGAGGGCAGGCGTGCCAGGCGAACGGGCGGGTGGGAGGGTGGGGTGGGGGTGGGGGGGGAGCACAGGAACAAACGATGGTGACAGTGATATTATGGTGCTTGCAAATACACACACACATACAGTACACACACACACACAGATGCATAAATACACACCATCCGTGTAACTGGCATGTGCCCCAGGAAGGCAGGAATGCCAGGGAGGGAGGAAGCAGCAGAGAGTTAATTAGGGCTTGGATACACACTCTTAGGGCTCTCACACCTCACTCACCTCCAGCCTGCTTCCTTCCTGTCATTGTTCCCCGCAGTTCAGCCAAGGAGACACACACACACAACAAGATGGCCCCCAAATAGCTGCTCCCTCTATGACAAGTTTACCTCAGAAGTGTTGGAGCGAGCGTCAGAGAGGACTGCGCGTGTTTGTGTGTATGTGTGTGTGCGGCTCACACACAGTTCTAGTCGTACATTTAACCATTTTTACTCAAAGAGCCAAAACACGGGGACTCCAGCTGTTTATTTACTCATTACCCAATTATCACTCTCGCGGCTCGACGGCATGGAACAGTGAAACTTTCCTGTGAGAACAGACGTGCGGATCATGCTACATGTTGAGTACACACTTTGCCCCGGTTGACAGCAAATAGATGTGACACATAAGGCAAGAGGTGTGCTGCGTTATGTCAGGAGACAATGTGACATATTCTGGACTGTAAGCCAACAGTGAGATGCATTACCCGGTGTGCTGAATTAACTGAATCTATATTGTGAGCACATGGAGTGAGGCTGCAGTAGGCCCATAGAGTTTCTGTGTGTAGCCCTTTCTGGTACAAAATACTTTTATATAGAAGTAATTCACCTTGTGTTTAGGAAGTATTGTAGTTGTTTACTGTAATCATTCTTCTATCATAAAGTAAACCCTTCTCACAGAAAAAATATTACACAGTTTGCTTTTTCTGTATAAAAATGCATTCTAACATTTAAGCTAATATGAATCTAATGTCAGATATCAGCAGGTTGTCAAATTGACCCTTCATTAGTACTGCTAGCTAGCAAGCTAATCTACATTAATTGTTAGCTGGCTAGGCTAACAGTGTAAAACAGTCATAGTTTGGTTAAGTTTAGGCCACAAAACTACTTTGTTAGGTTTTTGGAAAAGATCATGGTTAGGGTTAATATAAGTGTGTTATGCATGTCATATGACAGAGGTGATGCTACTATGACCAGGGTTGATGTCTTTCTTAAAATAACTACATATCCTCCACTCGGTTTGAGGACATCCAAGGCAGCAGAGGATGGCAGATTACAATTACTGGCTGCTAAGATCAGGGTTGATGTCTGTCTTAAACTAAACTTTCTTAAAGTAACTACTGTAAGTCCTAAGTCCCGCTAGCTAACTAGTGAGCTAATCTACATCAATCTTTAGCTAGTTAGTTTGCTCATGTTTTGCTAACATTAACTATCTTAAAATGTGACTATATGTGTCTTTTACAGGTCTCGAAGCAATATCTTTTAAAATCTTCAAAATGTGTTTTTCTTTTCAATATAGACAAGCGTATCCCGTAGCAGGACAGGAGACAGGAAAGGAGACAGTTGACTGAGGAACCAAGCCTGCTCAACAGACCGAAAAGGGGCGAGGAATAGGATGAGTAAATCAAGAGGCTAACTTCCCCCTGTCAGGACAGTAACTTTTGAAGATACCCAGCTGATTTAGCTAACACAGACTTAGCTAACCAAAGGCTAAACCTCATATTAGCTTTAGCTAAGCTTTCATTTTTGCACAAACTGATGGCTTGTCCTCCGTTAGGGTTTAGCAATATGACCGTAGAAAGCATGAGACAATATAAATTTATCAACTGAGATTTTATCGTACCATTTGCAATACTGTAGCTACACACTTAATAGCTATGTGTGCATTAGTCCATTGTGGTAAATGCTGCAAATCAATGAGCAACACTGCTCAGAAGCAATGTGAGATTTCTATGTTGTATACATCAGTTTGCTGAAGGTCAACAGGTTATTACATTTTCCGGAAACACTCTGATTAGATTATTCTGTGGACAAAGTTAACATTCATGTTGGGCTTCAAGTTAGCTTTAACTTTTTCCACCAGCACCATAATCCCTCACTCAGTGCTTTGAGTTGGTTAAAGAAAACTATGGTTTATTACAACTTGAGTTGTATTTCTCTTGCTGGCAGGTCTAATTGCTGAGATCTCAGAATGCGTCAGTATCACTAAAAATCGGTCCAACAGGTAACAAACACTAGTATTCAGACAGTCAAGCCAAAAGTTTCTGTAATACACTTTATTTGGAGGTAAAACCCAAAATATTGGAAAGTAGAGTCACTGGAGAACCATGAAGTTGGCCTGTAAAGCATGATGGATGTGTACAAATGAGAATTTGGGTTGTAATTTTATCAGTCACATTTGTTTTCTCTTCCAAATAATATAACCCAGGGGACTGTTTTCAGTCATTTTATGAGTGACTTCCTGTGACTCTTGTCCCATTTAATTTTTTTAATGTATGTATTATTTGTGCTTTTTTGACTTTATTTGACAGGGACAGCTGAAGATCAGACAGAAAAACTGGAAGAGAGGGAGGAGACGACGTGAAACAAAGGGATGCAGGCTTGAATCAAACTCCAGTCACTGCAGTAAGGACTCAGCCTTCGTACATAAGGAACACGTAAAACCAGGTGAGCTACTGTGGCACCCCACCCCCTGTCGCCATATTTTCAGCAGGAACTTAGGTGGTATTTCAGTTGACAGCCAACAGCAGCTATGAAAATAAGATGCCAGTTGCTATAAAATGTTGTTTTCCTTTACACATAACAATCAGCGTTGGGAGGGTTACTTTAAAATTGTATTCTGATACAGCTACTAATTACTTGTTTTTAAAAAATGTGGTCAGTAACATAGTCTAAGTATCCCAGTAATGAAGTACTGTAACTGGATTACTTCCGGTTACTTTTGGATTTCCTCAAAACGATTAATTGATTAATTAGTTCTGTCGCAATCTTATCAGTTGAACAGTCTTCAAGTCTTCCTGTAAAGATTATTTTCATTATTGATTAATCTGTTGATCGTTTTCTAGATCAGTTGTTTGGTCCACAAAATGCCAGAACATTATTTAAAAAGTTCAAGGTGACGTCCTCAAATGTCTTGTTTTGTCCACAACTAAAGAATATTCAGTTTACTGTCAGAGAGGAGCTAAGAAACCAGAAAATATTCACATTTCAGAAGCTGAAATCAGAGAATTTGGAATTTTCCTTCATTAAAAACCACTCAAAATGATTAATTTATCAATAAATTCTGTCACGATCTCGTCAGTTGTCCAAACGTGTGGAGGACCTATTTTTCAAGCCTTTCCTGAAATGATTATTTTCATTACCAATTAATATGCCGACCATTTTCTCGAGCAATCATTTAGCTGTTTGGTCCATAAAATATCAGAAAATGATGAAAAATGTTGATCAGTGTAGTAAAGAAGTAAAAGAAATTGCAATCAAGGAATTTGGGCTTTTTTTTCTTAAAGAAGTGACTCAAAACGATTGATCGATTATCAAAATAGATGCAGATTTATTTAATAGTCAATTAATAACTGATTAATCGTTGCAGCTCTAAGTGTTTTATGTTTGTTGTTAGGTTCATTAGTTTGTCCAGTTATTCCATTCTTTATCGTGCATCATTTATTAATTGATTGATTGATTGATTTAAAGACAAAATATGGCAAAATTTCCACCCAGTGAAGCATTTTTTCCCCATTTTTACTAAATGTATCTGTAATCTGATTATGTCTTGGAATACACTTACCTTCATTTTGTACCCAGACTACATAGTCCTGTTGCATGTAATCTGTTACTCACCTAACCGGATAACCATGAATATGTTAATTATGCTTTAGTCGCCAGGAGCAGATACTGTAGGAAGAAGAAATGAAAAACACTGCAGTCAACAGTTTGCAATTTAAACAACATCCTGCTATACTGACAAGACTCATAATCCAGGCAGCATCGTGTTTCTAACAAAAAAATATTTGCTGATGTAAATTAGGTTTATATTAACAAAATGTTTAGGGGACAGTCTGATACCAGAACCTGTGTAACTGTTACACACAAATATCAGTGTGTTGCTCCTCCTGCTCCTGCATGTATGGATGCATTTTCCGTTTATTTTCCTCTGCTAGTTGAAAAGGTGGGAGAGTTTCTGTCGTGAAACAGATGGTGAGTGGAACCTCACTAACTCAGACCCCAAAGGAATCATTGTTGAGTGCTCAGATGGTTGGCATCCATGTAATATTGGACAATTTAGTCTTTGAATAAGGCAAGTTGAAGCATTTTCATGCACTGTGTGACGATCATTTTATTTTGCACGGTCATTCATCTATACACAGTCCCTGAGTGGCAGTTAATTGATGTAAACAATTTTGCATTGCCACAGGCCTTCATGTAAGATGAAGGACCGGTGACTGGCGTCTTTAGTTAAATTAAACATGACCTCAGTACAGTACAATACCGTGTAACACAAAGGTTTATTTTCTGCAGATAAGAAGGGTGCACGTTACGTCACGAGAGTCGATGGTTTCAGCTAATTTACCTCCCAACCCGAGCGCGGTATAATTATTGACAGAATTCAGGTGTTGCCTGTAACACCACTGGCAATCCATCTGTTTTCTCTGAGAATCTCACTAATTGGAAAGCCCAATATTTAACTCTGCGCGCCCCTAAGTGCAACAAAACTCGCCCAGCTAAGAATCCAGTGGATCAGGTTCCCGCACAAACTAAACGAGATGAGGTATAATTTTGGGAAAAGTTCAACGCGATGGAGTATTTTGTGCCGCTCGGCTGCTCGCGAGTACCAGAGAAAGAGTGTGTTATTATGTGTTCTTGTGTTTGCACTGATTGAGGAACATACAGGCTGGCTCTTTGGCAGATGTACAGAACGTCATGTATAATATATGTGCGCTCTTTCAGCTATGCACAAAAGCCAGATGTTCTTTCTATCAGCGGGTCCCCGCGCCGTAAACATGTTGGAACACGGCGACGAAAACCAAACAACAACAAACAAGTGTTTTCTGTTACCAACAGCAGCCATTTTGGAACAAATAACAAAAGGACTTTTCAGGACTCTCGACAGCAGGAGGCCTAAAACTTGTAGAAAGAGTGCCAGTGTTTTTCATGCACTTACAGTTTCTGTGTTTTGTTTTTTTTCTTTCCGTATCAGGTTGATGAGGGAGTTTCTTTTTTGTTATATTGCATGTGTGGTTTCCAGGAGTCTCTTGGAGTGCGGTTTTGGCAGGGTGACAGGGAGCTCTCTCAGGGCTAAACAAACAGCTGTGGCATATGGGTAGGACGTACGGCGCGGCACCACGCCTGAGCCACACAGCAGAGGCGGCGGGGGGATGATGAGGGACTTGTGGGAATGTAAAAACCTAACCTGCCCGTGTCTAATGGCCTGGTCAGTCACATTCTTGCAAATGCTAGCAGCAGCAGCAGCAGCAGCCCCGCTCAGCATTCATTAGGAGCAGAGGCCTGAGCCGTGCCCCCGCGATGAAAGCCCGGTGTCAGGCGTGAGCTCTGATGCCACGACGAGGGAGCGTGGGGGGGGGGACGAGGAGG
>JAJHUR010140303.1:592-61328 GCA_027495735.1 Lutjanus campechanus | reverse complement strand
CCGCGGGGGGGGGGGGGGGGTGGGGGGGGGGGGGGGCGGGGGGGGGGGGGGGGGGGGGGGGGGGGGGGGGGGGGGGGGGGGGGGGGGGGGGGTGCTCTGCGAAGACCCACCCCTGGGTATCCATCACACACAGCCATCACTCGGGAGCAGAGTAGACCTGATAAATAAATCAACTTAGAGGCCCAGTGAGGTTTCAGGGCCTATTCCTCTTTATGAGTACAGCAGGGTGAGAGATGGAGAGAGAGGGGGGAGGAAAAAAAAAAAAACTTTGACTTCTTCACGCCTCGGTCCCAGTAGGCATGAGGACCAAAGACACCAACTCTGTGATTCTTTCAAAAATTAAATATATTCACTTATCTGAAAGGCCCAGGCTCAAGATCCTCATCTTTTTCTTTAACATCCAAGATAAAAGTGTGAGGACTTTCCCATTGGCTTTCAATCGGCAGCTCTTTGAAAACTCATACTTAATGATTTGAAGGTCTTTTAGAACTTACTTTGGGACAACAATTTCTGAACTGCCCCTTTTATGTGGAGATGAGTAGAAAAAGGCCTGTATGAAAACATCAGGGAGCTTCAAATTACCCCAACTTTAGAAAGAACATTGGTTGTTAGGGCTTAATTGAACATGACTGACTTTCCTCCAGCAGCCGCTCTTTATTTTTAATCCACTCCCCAAAGTTTTATTTGTGCCGTTATTTATTTATTACAGACAAAAGTAAAAGACATGTCTCTGATTTCGTCGAGTTTCTTGGCAGTAACTTTACAGATGGGGGACATTACATCTGGCTGCAGCGTCAAGCTGCTTTCACCACAATGCTGCCGTGATTTAGCATCAAGGTGAAGGAGCGGAGAGACGTCTTGGCACGTATTTCCCCCCTTCACACTAGTGGCTGTATTTCATCTTCAGAAGTTCAAATTAAATACTTCACTGTGAAAATCATGCAGGAACTTAGTGGAATCAACTCATCTCTTCTCATTAACTTTACATAAATATACAAGTTTTATTTATTTGTTAAGTCAAAATTTCCTTCACACTTTTGATCCTTTAGCCCCAAAATGCATAATTAACCTGTTAATAAGTGCATAATAAAGGATTTATTAACCTTACTAAGCATTGTTCATACTTTAGATCCAATACTCCCAAAACACATAGTTGTTAATAAGTTCTTATAAATGTCTTATAAGCTAACAATACGCCTTTTTACTATACTATGCCCTAACCCTTCTTAACATATTTTAATGTTAATAATTATTTAATTTATTTTCAGAACATGTCTTTTGACTTGAAAAGATGAATGAATGTACTGTACAGAGTTCAGTCAACTCATTAATTCAAGTTTCTTAAGAAACATAATCAGCATATTAGCAGACGTCCCAGCATGCCTTGTTTGAGAGTGAGAACTCTTCTTTTATATAGTTTGAAGAAAACATATGAGACGAAAACCTGCTGTATGTACACTTTAAGATAAATCATGGTTGCTTGTTGTCACAATAATGAAAATACTACAAAACATGATGAAGGTCAGTATTTTATTCAGTAGTTTGAAATGTTCATCAGTGTGACTGAACTGACTGTTGTTGATTCAACTTAATATCTCAAGCTCGTTGAACATGTTTTCACAAGTACAACTGAATTCATATCAAGTTTATTTGCTTTGAATCATTACAAAATTATCTCAACTTGTCTTTTCAAATTCAGTCAACTTCAAATTTTAAGGCAGCCCCTAACATCGTGGTCAGAGAATCAAGCCTCTTCCACTACAACACTGCTGTGACTTGTGAGTCGGAGAGGAAGGAGTGGCGAGTCGTATCGACACATATTTCACAACTTCAGGCCCCTTCAACAAACTCATTGAATTAAGTTGACAAAGAAACATGATCGGCATATTAGCAGACTTCCCAGCATGCATTGTTTGAGGATGAAAACTCTCCTGGGACCCTCCTTTTTATCATTTGAAGAAAACATATGTGATGAAAACGTGCCGTTGTTGTCACAGTAATGAAAACACTGATGAGGGTTAGGATTGAATCCAGTAATGTTCATCAGTGTGACTGAAGAGTTGCTGATTCAACTTAATATGTCAGGCTTACTGAACATGTTATCTCAAGTACAACTGAATGAATATCAAGTTTATTTGACCAGAAAAGTTTATTTTAGCCTAGGTGCCAGGCTGACCTATTGTGTACCCGCAAATGTAAAGTTTTATGTTAGAAATGTACACTAATGGGTTTTCAGCATTATAAACTGCAGAATGTTAACCTGTGTATCGGGCAATCTGCATAATTAGCATTCTTAACAGAATCACATATATGGGCAATATTTCCACAACTGCTTGGCTGGTTTGAACAATATTGGAGTGGTTTTGGAGGGTTATTGAGGATGCAGAATTTCTGACATTTTAAAAATTCAAAATGGCTGTTTAAACCAAGAGTGGCCCATCCACTGGAATGATTTTTTAAAATAAATAAAATAACTTCGGCTCTGTTCTAAACTGTTTGCTGCAGTGTAGCCAGTTATACTCTGAGATGACTCACAAGTGGGTATTGAACGTAATAGGGGCAAGTACCAAACCAAATTAGAGTAGCCTAAGGTGACTGGCTAAATAATACCGTCTAAAACAGAGAGACAGTGGGAAGAGATAGCTCAGTATATCGTGACAATTGTTCATTTTGTGATTAAAGCACCAAATTTGGCAGATGTCTTGATAGATAGAGAAATCTGGATACTGGGCCAACACAACCATTTTTCAAAATGGCCACCAAAGGTTGGTCACACCCTCCATTTCTTTTGGACCCACATCCAATAACAGACATAATCTACAACCTAGTATCCCTGAGAGCTAAATAAAATACTCCCTCACAACTCTATTGACATTTAATATGTAATAACTGGTCATGTCATTATGATTGTATTAGTCCTGTTTAGTGCTGCGAATCAGTGAATGTGAATTGATGGTGGATATAGAGCAAAAATATTTTTATATATTCACACAAGTACATAAGAATGTAAGTAACACACCTAGAATTATGTTAGTGGGGCAGCATAGCTAACCTATTGTTCATTTTTGTGGTAAGGCACCAAATTTGACACAGAGTATATAGTGCAATGTATTTAGAAGAATCTGGACACCGGGCCATTGCGGATTGGCATTGGCCATTTCCATAAAGGTAAAAAAGTTTAAGATCAACTTTACCGTAGTAAAAAAATGTTCATCACATAGAACACAATTCTGAAAATTGCCAAACATATGCAAGTTAGCATCCAGCAGTTTCACAATGCTGTGGACCCATATCATATGTTTCTAACGTGAAACTTTGGGGAACTCAACATTTACGGGTCACATTGCTAGCAGGCAGAATATTGGTTTTGAATCATTATAAAATTACTTCAACTTAAAATTTTAAGGCCACCTGGACACTAACTTTTTTTTTTGTCAAAACAAATAGTCTATTTTTACAGTGTTGAGTGGTGGATTTTAGAATTTGTCCCCATCAAAACACCCTAAGGAACAAAACAAAACAAAGACTGGGTTGGGAGGAGGAGGAGGAGGAGGAGGAGGAGGAAGGGCGGAGGGGGATCAGGAGACGAAAGAACAATCCAAATTCCCTGTGCACTGTGTCTCAGTTAGAAACTTAATGGTTGTGTTTACCTTCTCCCCCTGAATGTTTTCTCTCAAGGCTCTCCTTTAACATACTGTATTTGACTCTAGGAAACATTTCATTCAATCTTATTTTCCTATCGCTTCCTCATTCCGTTTGTTCTCGGCTGCTGTTAAGTTTGCTGCAGTTTGGCAAGTGTTACATAGCCTGAATGGGAGATGTGTCTTAAGGCACATTTCTGCCTGACAGAGGCTGCTGTACGAGAAGGGTGACAGCGTCGGCTGGAAATTCTTTCTTCCTTTGTGGTTCAGATAAGTAAGCATGCACAACACCCCTGTGATTAAAATCTCCTTCTGATATTTCTATCAAGATTTCTATTAGGAGACAGACAGGGGGAAGGAGACTGCCAAAACAGCGCGCAGACAAGACAAGTATATACATCCTGAGAGTGGAATACCATTCAAAAAGAGCGGAGGGTATTTAAAATATTTAAGCCAAACTCTTTGGCATTTTTTTTCCCCGTGTTTATTGTTTGTTGATTGCTAGCATCAGAATACATTTGCGAGCAGGGATTCCAAACCCGGAGCAGCAGTACATCTCGTGCGAAAGCGTGGACCGTCACTCACGGAGAACAGGAAGGGGAGAAAAAATCTGACATATGAGGAACGATCCCTGCCACGCACTTGCTGACAGTGCTGCATTTCACCCCTGTCTGCGGCACTTCACAGGCGGAGAGCAACAATCACCTGTCATCTCCTAAAGTATCTGGTAATTGTGTTTCCACCGCACAATTATGTACGGTAACCCGCAAATATCAGCCGGCTTTGGTTCTGCCTCCTCGCCGTTTCATATTTTTCACCCATGTCTGAGACAAAAGAGTCATTTACATTTCCTTGGGCGAGTGCTCCCTGTCACCCCCTCTTCCTCCCCTCCACCTCCCCCCTTGTCTCTCGTGCTCTCTCTCTCACTAACAAAAGCTTATTTAACCCAAGGTTAGATTACAACAGTGAGGTGATTGCCTGGCCCTCCTCCAGCTCCCCATTATCAAGGGGCCACCACCTAATCTGGAGGAGCAGCTCTTCATTAATGTATTATTAACAAGCCTGTTACAGTGTAATGCAGGAAAAGGCTCTCCACTGGGGATAGTCCTAATGGGGAGGGCAAGAGTGCGCCTAGTGAAGCAGATTACAATGAAAGGCCAACGAATTGGGCTGAGAGGAGACTGGTGATGAAACCCGCGCCTCGTCATCCTCCACAACGGATCACAAAGAGTCATTTTACCAATTAGTGTAATTGCATATTTGGAATGTTAAAGACAACAGGGTTTAATTGAAAGACACTCTGCAGCCCCCACGGTGCCAGTGTGTTGTAAACAATACTGATGAAGCTGCTCAAAATAGACATATGAGCGGAGCTGTGGTCAGTGTGCTCTGCCTGTTAGCACATTTCAGGGTTCATTTTGACGAGAATTTTTAATTTAGTTGTAGTCTTTAGGTGTGGTCCATTAAATAGCCACTGTTTCTGAGCAAGGACAGAAAAAATGTGTCTTTCTAAATTGTTTTGTGTACAGACTTTTGTAAGAATTGTGATTCTAGTTAACATTAGCTATTCTAATTTTGGCAACCTCAGAGCAGACGGTCGAGCAGACCCTCTGCGATTTTTTTTTCAGGCCCCCAGACCCCAGGTTGGGAACCAAGGCACTAGAGTGGGTAACATGCTCTTTCTCTGTGATTAACATGGCCACTGTAGTTTATTTTTAGCTGTCCTCATGTGGTAAGAACTTGTTAACACAAAAAAATTTGTGGCTGAAAATTGTCACCAACAAATGCTCTATTTAATCCTGTTTGAGAAGTGTTACAGTGCCCAGCTGTTTTAGGAAATTATTTAGACCATCGATTCCCACAGTGTGGGCCGTGAAGTTTTGATTTCAGGAGTTTAGGGGCAGTTACATGTTATTCTTCACTTATTTGACCTACTTTTTTCACCATATATTTGGTGACCTGTCACATAAACTCCAGAACATATCTTGTATTTCGTCATTGGTACAATTAGTCTTCTGTGTTGGTCAAAGTTGTGATTAAAGTTTCGGGTGGGCCGCATAAAGATTTTTAGATTTCAAATTGGGCCATGGCATTCTCAAGTTCAGGAATGGATGATTTAGATTTTAAAAATGAAAGAATATATTTCTGGCCCATTTTTTTAATAACTTAAAGGCAAGCTATGCAGGATTTTCCCCTCCAAAAACAATGCATAGACTCATACAGAGATAATACCCTCTCAGTCCTCACCCATTACCTACCAGAAGTATGTTGTGGCGACCCGCCCCTCCAACCGTACCTTCTTATCTTCTCATTATTTCGCTGTTCTCGTTCTGTTTCATATATTCATATGTTTTCCATTCAATAACCTAATGAGCAAAAACATACTTCAGTGCAGCAGTATATTATTATATTATCATATAATATTGATAGTATTGTCTTCACTTACATCTTGTTGTTGTCTTTGTTTTATGTCATTCTTATTCTTATTCTTATTCTTGGCTGGGGAAGAGACAGAGTAAGTCATTGTTGGGTTTAGTGAAATTTAATTCATCAGCCTTGTCTGTAACTGTAATAATTCATCTCTACTATGACACTAACCTTTTGTTGCTACAAGTTTGAGTTGCTGATTTTTTCTTTATTCTGGAAAGGCTAACATGCTAACAAACTGAAAAATGGCTACACTACGGTCATTGCACTGAATGTGGAGTATCAGCCCTGAACAAGCCTGGCTTATACCACCTGTTTTCAGGAACATTGACTAAAAGCCCAATCAGGAACTTACGTGACCTATTTTCTTACTCTTTATTTGTTTTCTTTCATGAGTCTAATTCCGGGCCAAGTCTGCTTTTGTCCTCACGTCACGTGACGTCTAAACGAAACCCTCGCTAACCACGGCTCCAGATTCCTCCTCCTTGCCTATACGCACATGTTCCTCCCACCACTCTTCACACTCCCTCTCTCCTGTCTAATTGACTTCATGCCTGTTCATGAAAAGGATCCTGGTTTCCACCTGCTCTGCCTCTATTCACAGCGTAACACCAAATTCTCCTGTGCTCTCACTCTATTAACAGAGATCATACCCAAGTTCAGCTCCCCGCTATTATTGCAGGAGATGCTAAAATCTCATTTTCAACTCAATTTAACCTGGTCTGCCTCGGGGGGAATGGAAAAGTCCTCTCTCTGACTTAATTATGAACATACAGTACCGCAAGTCAAGAAAAATTAACAATTTGATTGTTGCTCGGCAGTCAGAACACAACAATCATTATGCTTTATAAGTATATCATCAGCAGACATAATTTACCATAAGAAAATAAACTGAAGAAGTATTTCTGTCGCTTAAGGGGATAGTTCAGATTATTTAAGTATGAAATACTTATCGATAGTTAGTGTATTACTTAGAGTAGATGTTAGTCGACACACCCACAGTTAGGAGAAGCAGAGCGGGGCGCCGGCGTGAAAAATGAGCAATGCCCTGCTGTGGACAGGGTCAGCTACAAAGGATATTTTTACCACTTACAAAAGGTCCATCCCAGAAAATCAATATCAGTTAAAGTGTGTGCTTTATTTAGAATAATTTTACCACTTTACTTTGTCATCAGACAGCCTTGTGCAATGGGAAACTGACATTATTTAATCCAAACATCACACTCCCCAAACCCACCAAACTCAATAGGTGAAATCAGTCATTTTACCTCACAGAACACGGGAGTTGCTGGTCTATTGCTGCTTCAATCTGTTTGTTTGTTTACATTATTGTGGGACTTCAGTGAATCTGAACTACACCATCAAAACACCAGTGTCACACAATAACACAAACAAACTAACAGATCGAGACAGTGGTAGACGTGCAACTCCTGTGTTCTGCAAGGTAAAAATGACTGATTTCGCCTATGGAGTTTGGTGGCTTTGGAGAGAGCGATATTTGTCTTATATACCAGCTGTTTCCCATCGTAAAAGTCTGTCTGGGGGCAAAGTGAAGCACTGAAAATATTCCTGATACAGCTCACACTTAAACTGATGCAGACTTTATTAGGTGAACCTGTTTTTTTTAAAGAAGCGATATGTAAGATCCTACCACTCAGAAATGAGCAATGCAGTTCAAATAGCAAGTCGGAGCCATAGACAATATATTCAGTGATTTGAATCCATATTTAATATACCACCACCACTCTGAAAATACACACTTTGGAGTTGAAGTTCAATGACTTCCTGCCAAACTCCATGAACATATCATCCGATTTAATCGTAACAAACATCTACTCCTTCTAAAAGATTATTAATGTTTTTTTTTACGACTCATAAACAGACAGTTGCTCATTTGGCAAACATTTGGCATTAATTTTAACTCTAACGCGCACAAAAGCAGATGTTCCGCACCAGAATGGAAATTTTGAAGGAAAGAAAGAGTTTTACAGCATGCTGACTGTAGCATTTTTGTTGAACAAGTCAGTATTTCAACTTTTTTTCTTAATCTCTGATGACATATCAGTCCACTAATGTAATATAATATAATATAATATATATTCCTCCTCTTAGTGGCTAAAATAAAACCTCATACAGCCCCGGTTCAAATAATCCGAACTATCCCTTAAAATAAATTCTTTTCAGTGCAGTAATCGATACTATGATGTAAAAAGAATGTGTGTGTGTTTTTTTTAATCTTACTATTAAAGGTTCCTTCATTTGATTCAATCTTTTTCAACTAGGTGCCCCAATTACAGTTAATAATTCAGTGGTCTTTACGCAGTTAGTTCAAGTGACCTAGATAGCAGGTTTTTTTTTTTTTTTTTTAATGAAGTAGTCCTGCGTTTCATATTCCACATGCTCCCATTGAGAGACCCATTACCTGGCTTCACTGTGTCACAGCCAGCCTTCACCCTGATTCCCCAAAATGTAAACTCCCCCAATAAATTGACTCTGGAGGTGCGGTGTCTGCGCCTATCAGACTAGATTGTCAGATAATGTCATTCGGTGTGTGTAGCCGCTCGGCACAGATGTGGGTAGTGTAAGCGTGTTGGCTATGGCACGCTCCCTTCCTGCGCTTCCCAGAAAGAATTGAGCCCGGCTCCTGACTCCATCAGCCGTATGGATATTCATGCGCTTTAGCAGACGACACACTTAATTCACACGCGGCGTCGCGCGAGATAGAGGGCTCCTTC
The DNA here is from genome assembly GCA_027495735.1 of Lutjanus campechanus. Taxonomy (NCBI): domain Eukaryota; kingdom Metazoa; phylum Chordata; class Actinopteri; order Lutjaniformes; family Lutjanidae; genus Lutjanus; species Lutjanus campechanus. The sequence goes on along the minus strand of JAJHUR010140303.1, from coordinate 52,525 downwards.
TAACAAGAGTAAGAGGTGACGTTTAAATGTGGCATCCTTGAGGAGGCTGTCTGTGGCTGTTGCTTTGAGCTCCCCTCGAGCAGATACACAGATCCTTAGCAGAAACAGTCTGGCTCAGTGTTTAATGGTACACCAATACCAGGTTCAGTGTGATACCGAGGCTCCTGTCTGCGCTCCTTCCTCCCAGCTATTGAGCACTGTTACCGGGCCATCTGTGACTAAGTGCTGTGCAGTTACCCCAGTTTTGGAGCATTACCCCCCAGCACATCTATGATCTTAATGAACCCACAAGCTTTTTACTGTCAATCAATAATTGAACAGCCACTGAAGGAGCTTTTTCCACAGCTATTTGAAGGGGCACAAGGGTGGCTGAGTTTACCCAGCAAGTTAAGATGCACGTCGGAAAGCTCTGCCAGGCTGAATACAGCTGCTGCTGCTGGTGGGGGGGTGTGGGGGGTTCACAAGCAAGTTTACCCAGGCTTTATTCTGGGTTTTTTTTTTTTCTTTTTCTTTTTTTGGGCATCTTTACTGAGCCTAATCCACTAAATCTGTTTTGAGCAGCACGCAACATACAAACACAATAAATACATGGTCTCAGCCGTTCCTATCCCATCCTCATTTTCACCTCATTCGCACCTATAGGGATGCATCTGACTACTATTAACAACAGGTCATAGCCCAGCGCTGCACTCTGCTAGCTGCAACACCTTCAAGCATCTGTCAAGTCAGGCATAATGCCTATTAACGTCTCGCGGTGATCGAGGCTAACCGCGGATTCAGTCAGGCTTTAAAACCATGAGATGCTTTGTACAAGTAATTAAACACAAGCAACAGACAAAACAAGATAATGAAGGAAACATCTTCGCCAATGTGGCAACGTATACGAAGCATGACAAAACGCAGGGACAGAAAATAATACAGAGAATACAACAAAGTAAGCCTGCAGATTCACACTGCATGTACAGTTAACACAACCACAAAGAGAAAAACAATAGCAGAGGTGGCAAAAGTAGAAGTACAGATATGTTTTTCATCTTGTCATTAGTCGTTTTTAGTCTTGTTACGTCCTTTTTCTCTTGTCACGTCTTTTGCGGTGTTTTTCATCTCGTTACATCTTTTTCATCGTTTTCGTCATGTTGCATCTTTTACGTAGTTTTCATTGTTGTTGCGTCTTTTTCATCTTGTTAGTTTTTCGCCTTTTTGCGTCTTTCGCAGTGTTTTTCGTCTTGTTGCGTCTTTCTCATCATATTACATCTTTTTCATCCTGTCACATCAGTTAGTCTTATGACATAATTTTCGCCTTGTTGTGTCTTTTATGTTGCTTTTTGTCTTGTCACATCTTCAAAATCAGAATCAGTTTTTTTCATCTTGTTACGTCTTTTGCGTCTGTAATTGCATTTTTGTTGTCTTGTTACGTCTTTCTCATCTTGTTATGTCTGAAAGTTGTTTTTCATCATGTTAAATCTTTTTCGTCTTGTTACATCATTTTCATCGTGTCTCATCTTGTTACATCGGTTTCGTCTTGTTTTGTCTTTTTCATCTTGTTACGTCTTTTAGGTCGTTTTCATCTTATTGCATCTCTCGTTCCTGATATGCACTGATGGATACCATAAGAATTTGTCTTTTCTACGTGTTATTTGTTCCATCCATTTAGGTTGAAATCAGTCTTGATCTTGAGAAGGCAGCGTGCAATGATGCAAAATAAAAAATATTCAAAAATTCCCCTCAAATGCATTAAAACTAAAGTAACAGGCCTGTTTTGAAAATGTAGGGAGTACAAAGTACAGACACTTATGTTAAAATGTAGGGAGTAAAAGTAAAAAGTTGTCAAAATAAAAAACAATCTTCTTAAGTACAATAACAAAGTATTTGTACTTAGTTTTTTTTATTCATCGGGCCAATAAAGAAACCACAAACAAATGCAGAAACACTGCAAGTTGACTTGTGAAAACTGAACGAAGAGGACACTAAAAACTGAACTTGCTCAGGTGCTCACTCCATGACTTTGAGGACCAGTGTGAAGGATTTAGTGGCATTAAGCAGTGAGCTTGCACATCCCACTCTCCTCTTCCAAGTGTGTAGAAAACCTACATGGCTGCAAAACCTGCGCAAAACATGGAAGGCCCCACCTGCAACCAGTGTTTGGTTTGTCCGTCTCTCCTACTTTAGAAGAGGACTTATGCCCTCTGTAGATATAAAAGGCTCATTGTAAGGTAACAAAAACACAATGACTCTTTTTATTTTATACACAAATGAAAACTTATGAATACTTCTGAATATTATAGTCTATTTCTGCCATATTCTGCCAATAAAACCCTGTAAATCTCACACACTGACTGGACCTTTAACATGATACCAGCTGTGAGCCTGTACTGTACACTACACCAGCATTTTGTTGTACCAACTTTTCATAAATCTATCACTAAGTCTGAATATGTCATCCTTCCTAAGGCCATAATAACTGCTAATTATTTTAAACTAGTGATTTTTTAAACTGGGCTACACTATCAAAACTTAAAACTGGTGTAAACTGGTTGCTTGTAAACATCTGTAGCAATGTCCAATTAAGAGCAATCAACTATGTGAACAGGAAGTCACTCATAGCATCACTAGATGCCACAATATGATATTCTAGGCTAGAATCATTTCCAAAAAATTATAATTTAAAGGACCAGTGTGTAGGATTTAGTGGTATTTAGTGGTTAGCTTGCAGATTGCTAACACCTCACATTATCCTCCCCTTCCAAATGTGTAAGAGAAAAAATATGGTCACGTAAAAATCACAAAAAAAAAACAAGAAGGATTGTCTGTTCTGGGCGACTGTACTAACATGGTCATGTTCAGATGCTAACCCTAGATTTGCGAAACTATCACAAGATTTGAACACATCGTTTCTTCATTGTGAATGTTGTGCAGCTAATTATGTTTAATGTGTTTTTATAACACTGTGGTTAAGATCTCCTTAGGTTTAGTCACAAAAATACTTGGTTAGGGTTAGGGGGTTAGGGTTAGGGAAACAGCATGACTTAAGTTAAAATGATCACTCTTTGTGAGATCTTTCACAGGTCTGGAGGTACCATACAGACAGTACTTACATAGTGGTGTAACATGGCGGCTCTGTGGAAGATTACCCAGATTATAACTGTAGATATAAACAGCTGATTCTAAGTTCACAAAAACACAGCAATTCTTATTTTCTGGTGATTATACACTAATGAAAACATACTTGTGAATATTCTATTCAATTTCTGCCATCTTCTGCTAATAAAACACCAGAAATCTTAGACACCTGGACCTTTAAAAAAACACAAAAGACATTAAATGCACTAATTACTTTGTTTAATTTATTTCTGCATTCATGAAGAAATATTCACTCTAGAATGAGAGGAAAATATCCGATGATGTTAACCTAACTGACGTGAATTACACATTTAATCAAATATCATTGCCATGTTGTTATTTTTGACTCATTGTTATTGATGGACATTTATCAAGTTTCCATATTCCATTTCCATATTACCTCTTACTCTTGACCCGAAACAGGTCATATATTAGCAAGCTAACGTTAGCTTGCTAATATATGACTCAGTTATCTGTTTCCCCTGGCAATTAGTGGGTGAATACTTACCTTCAAACTAAGTCAAGGCCTAGTCCACACATACACAGGTATTTTTTTTATCTCTCTTTTTCCATCAGTATACTTTAATTGTCCATTTGTGTCTTTCCAAATGTATGTTTTATAACAACCATTCAGTTAATGTACAAACTACAAACTACTCCACAATATCATGTGCTCTTTTAGTCGGGATATTCTTTAAACTGCATTTGAATTGAATCACCTCTCTCTGTATTGTGGGCCTATTGTGTTATTGCAGAGCCAGTTTACCAGTTTACAATACTTTTGCATCCTGCTGCACTGTTGAAACACTAACAGAAGGACAGTAATTTAGCTCAGAAAGTGTCCCCTTTCTGTCGCTGTAGTCTGTGGATTTAGCTCGGGGGTTGTTTTACTTCGATGTGCAGTCACAGCCATGTGTTAGGTAAAAGGTGACAAGATCCTTCACTTCGGGCTCTGTGCTCTGTGTTTTGATGTAGTCTGGATGCAGGAAGACGGTGCAGCGGGCATCCACGGGGCTCATTTGTGTTGTTTCTCCACATGGGGATGTAGTGTTTTCTCCGAGGTTGATCAGGCCGATCATTCGACATTTGAGACGTCTTCCCCACGTAAACAGTCACTGTAACCATGGAGATGACAGCGCACACTGACATCAAACAGAGGAGTGATCTTACAACCCCAAAACTCCGGTTTCCCTGTTTAGACAACACTAAGAACATTTATTTTAAGTTTTAAATATCTTCTCCCTGGCAGGAGTTTTTTTTTAAAAAGCTCAGTTTTCAGTGACCTAAAACGGCCTTTGTGTGTGGACGAAAGGCCCGAACGGATAGATGAGGCTACGTTTTTAAAAATACCCGTGTAGGTGTGGACAGGGCCTAAGTTTAAAATTCCAAAAAAGCTGGTGCAAACAGCTCCAGGTGTACAGTAAATATCTGCAATGATACATGAGTCATTCCATCAGAATGTTAAAACTGACACTTCAAACATGCAAGATTGAATTTTACCTGCATTTCTATATTTTTGCCGCACTGTCTTGTCACGTATTTGTCCGTTTTGCGTGAGTTTTCCCTCAGCTGCCGTGTCTTTGAGCTCCCTGGGCTCACTGTATACCACAGATAACCGAGCTTCTTCCTAAACGATGCTGTACCTGCAGCTCAGGACTGGCTGATCTGCATAGAAACGCTACAGGAAGTTAATATGAGTTTCTTCCACCTATTCATTGTGACTTTTGTGACTTCATTACTGAAACAGCAACCTGGCCTGTGTTTGTGAAACTCCCACCATCAGCTGGCACTGCAGTAACAGTGTTCTTGGGTTGCTTTTAGCCGGGAGGTTAAGCAGCTGAGAGCAGAGTTTTTCTTCCTCTAGTATTCCCCACAGGCGGCAGGGGAATACTAGAGGAAGTATGTCCCTTGGTTCTCTTAGCCCTCTTTATCCTGAGACTTCCACAGAATAGACCTTAAACCACTTTAGCTCTGCTTTATGGTATCATCATTGAGTCACTTGTGACATGTAGATGCACAGGGTGCTAGAGATCTACAGATTCATCCATTATTTATGAATTGTGTCGCAAGGATATAAATGCTGCTATCTCATTGTGGGGTACTTGGCCTTTCGAACCCCGCCAACAAACTGCGCCATCTATTCACAGGCGGCGATGCTGAGCTTTTCATTCCACCACTGCTCGTGTGGAGGCTATTGCATCTGCCAGGGGAGCTGGTCTAGACCGGACTCGAGCCGTTTGTTATGTGCATTTCCAGTTTTGCATTATTTTATGAAGATTTGAAGAGTGTAAGCAAACAACTTTCGGATCCGCCTGAGGCCGGCCCTAAGAAGTGAGAAAAGCCGTGTCCTGCGTTCTCCTGGGAACCGCAAATCCTTCTCCACACAAACTTCCCCCTTAATTAGTTGGACTGTGCGTAATGGGAAAACATTAGTATTGTTATGAGGGGAAAGGGAGTTTGACTGACAAGGTCCTGCTCTTAACTTGTGTTGAATTAAAAGAGGATAGCTGCCGAAGGTTTTGGTATATTGAAACGGCCATTTGCATATTTGCGGCTATATTAAAAGGGATTAGCTCCAGCCAGTGAAGCACAACAAACAGAAGGAGGAGGACAGCATGGTTTAATATCACAAATGACACCCAGGGAGTTACCCCCTAGCTCCAAGCCTGATTACAGCTTCTTAATTAGGACGGCTTCTCAACTCTCACACATCTTCTTCCCCTGCTCTGCCGCGTACGGCAGGAGTTTAGTCCCAGATTCAATATTTACCCTGCACTCCTCTACTTGTACCGGGAGTTTTTACCGGGGATAGAGGGGTGAGTTGGGGGTAATATTAATCATGAAATCTGCTCCTCGTATGCAGGTGCAAACCAATTAGCGGGCTGGCATTTAAAGGACTTTAATTAATATTTCGTCACAGATGAAATCAGATATCAATTATGTTTAAATACTTTTCACGCCGGTTTTCAAATATCGGGGTCCTGAGTGTTGCATTATTGGCAGCTGTGCGTCAGCAGGTTGGAGATTTAGCTTCCTCTGTTGACACCTCACATTTTCACACGTGTGCTGCTGTGTGCACACTGAGGCACGGCAACGAAGTCGTTAAATGCTGTATTTTATTATATGAATATTAATACGCAATATATTTACGGTGTTTCTGGTCAGCGCTCCTCTCAGGTCGTCACTGTGAACTCAAAATGTGTCCTGTCTATATCTGCAAATTGTAAGTACTTTACTTAATCAGTTATTGGTAACATTAATGATCAATTAATCGTTAATTTGCCCATACCAAACACCCAGTGTGTTTTCTCCTCCTCAATCAAAGCTTTATTTCCATAACATGTCACATATTCTCTGGCAGCATTACATTGTCTATCAAACATATAAAGATGTAAAGGTCGACATATTAAACACATATTTGAATATCACAGCACCCTCATAAAAATTATCCTTATATTTCACATCTTTATCTGATAGTAGATCAATTAAATTTTACTTGATCAATCAAATTCTTAACAACCAATCAATCTATCATCAATTAATCATTAACATCCCTAGTCCTGTCAAAAGCATTTCATCAGTTTTTAATTCATGCATTTCTTATTTTGCTTGGCAGAAAAAAAAAAAATTCTATGGTGCCCATGTTTATAAGGCATAATAGTGCCTTATAAACATGCTGTCTTATACTGTGCTTATAATAGAGAATAATTATAAACACTCATAAATGCTCATAACGCTTTACAGCAATAATCATAAACACAATTTCAGAATGACTTACAATGTCAAGTGTCATATAACTTCATAATTGCCAGACTTTATTTTGGCAAGAATCCTAGTGTATTATAATTCTCGCAGTCGTAATGCATTATAACCATTGAATAAGGCATTGTCTTTGCTTTAAATAAAGTAATGAAATTATTGGTGTAACAAGCAAATATATATGTATATATATATATATATATATATACATACATATATATTGTTAGAAATTATTGTGAATATTTATGAGTGCTCATAACTATAATTAGACGTTGCAATGAGCATAGTATAATTCATTATAAGTATGTTACTAGTCCGTTATAATGCGTTATAGAAATGGACATCATGTTTTATCATGATTTGTAACCCTGTCTTGCTCTTTATGTATGGGAGTGTAACATGTTGGATGATAATGTCACTTTAATGATTTGAAATGGCAGTTGTTGTCATCAGTCCATCCACATACGATGCCTATTGAATGACCCAAATGACTATTGATTCTTGTTTACACATCACAGATCGGCGTGATGACAGTATAAATGTGCAGGAGGAGCAGACACTTGATTTAATGTTGGAAAAGCTGCTTTCATTGTGTACTTTCAGTTAGTTTTTATACTCCTATTTGTACCACTGGCCTGGCAAAGTCAGAATAATTCACAAATGTGACGTATCTGCCAAAGCAAATGAAAACACGAGCTCAACAGATTCATCTGGTTCTCGAGCTGCTCACATTTCAAAAGCTTGGACTTTTTACTGAAATACATTAATTTCACAGATGTAATTGTGACTTTGCAGTAAAAGACTTTACATACAAAACCTATTGCTTATAAAATATGAATGATTGTTAAAGATTAAGTTTGTATAAACTTTATTTAATCAAGTAAATCCCACTGAGATCAAGATCTCATTTTGAAGCCACCCTGTGCACAGGTTATTGTTATTGTTTATACTTTTATAAGCTTTTCCTGTGTTTTTATGTTTGCTGCAACACAAATGAAATTGAATTGAATTGTAGTAACATGGTCAGAATAGTTAAAAACAACAGTTAAAAATAATACAAATATGAGCGTAATATAAAATGATAGTAAGTCAGTTATAAACAAGTAAAAAACATTTACACCTAAAATAAATCCGGGATTTCACTCAATTTCTGAATTGACCCATTGGAACCAGATTATAAAGCTTCAAAGTAAACTACAAATATAATAAAATATAATATATATAATATAATAACAGGACACTTGTGAAAGGACTAAGTACTTTGTGTACATTTTGCTGATCATACTATTTTTTTAGTATGATCACATGCAATTTTTTTATTCATGCATTTGTTATTTTGCTCGACAAAAAACTTTCTACGAGCACCCTGTCTATGATGCATCATAATACCTTATAAACATACCTGTAATGTGTTATATTGTGCTTATAATGCAATTATAATTATAAACACTCATAAATATCCATAATGCTTTGCAACAATAATCATGCCAAAATACATAACACTTTAAAATGACTTACAATGTCAAGTGACATATGACATATATTCATAATTGCCAGTCACAGACTTTATTTTGGCAAAGATTATAGTGTATTGTAATTCTCACAGTTATAAGACATCATAACCATTTTATAATGCATTTTAATTAATTGTAATGTGATGATAAGTGGTCATTGGATCCTTTCAGCAAAACAAATACAATATAATATAATATATTACAAGCTGGTTATAAATCACTGTAGGTGCTCATCAATGACCATTCAGCATAATGAGTACTTTTACTCTTGATATGTTTAGTACATTTTGCTGATAATATTTCTCTGAATGCAGAATTTCCTTGTACTTGTGGTATTTCCAGTATTGCTTAAGTACAAGAGCTGAAACTTTATAACCAACTCCGTTGGTTATAAAGTAGCAGAAATACAGTTGCAGCGGTGAAATATTTTCCAGACAAGGACATAACTTTATACATATAATATTACAAGGCAAACAAAGAACTTTTTCTTCTGTCCCACACTTGTTAAAACAAAACTCTCCCACTTACCTTCCCAGAAAGTTTTTTATATCCAGAACAACTCAGAAATTAAGGACAGTTTAGTAAAAGTTGTAGCCTTCAGTCATCATATAATGAGCAATAAAACATGAAATGGACTTCATGAAATGAAACGAACCAAAATTTTAGTCTTTTCCCGTGCTCACGATTCACCAGCAGCTATAGACAAAGCTAATTGTTAAATACTTTATGTTCATAAAAGCTCCAAACAAACCTTTATGGACCATGTTGAACACGTCAAACATAAATATTAAAGCTTGTGTCATCCTCACTCTCTGTTGAGCTTCAGCTTTATGAAATCACACAGGGGCTGCTGACCTGCAAAGATGCGACTTGAACCACTTTTTTTTCCCCCCGCCTGCTGCAGAGGCTTGGGGGGGAGGGTCAAAGGTCAACTGTCACAGAAGCCACAGAGGATCCTCCTGGGTGAAGATCCTTGAGACTTTTCCCTTAAACCAAGACACCATGGCCAGGTTTCACAGGTCTGCCCTGCAGCTGCCCCGGGGCTTGAATACATCTGTGTGGTTTTTATTGGATGGTGTGGTACCACTAGCCACAAAACCCCGACCATTTCCCCTGCCGGTGCTACACTTGATGTTAATGTTTAAGTGGGCTTACTGGTTTTTCCACCACATCGTGTTGTGGTGAGTTCAAACTCATGCTACTGGTGGTGTATTTCCACTGTAAAACATCATACAGACATTTAGTGGAATCAACAAGTCTTTTTTGTTTACTTCAATAAATATATATGTTTAAATACTCTAAAAGTCAATTTTCAATTTCTAGGTTTTATTTGTAATGTACTGGTCTGAGATCACTTAACTTATTAAATTAAGCTTCGGAAGAACTTCAGCAGCATATTAGCAGATTTCCCAGCATGCAATTGTTTGAGGGTCTCCTCAGACCCCTCTGTTTTGCAGTTTAAAAAAGCATACGTGATGTAAACATGCTGTGTCTTTAATACATGTTAAGATAATTCATGGTTGTTCATTTTCATGATGGAAACACTGAGAAAACTGAAAGTTTCAAGGCAACTTACTTCAATAGATTTTTTAGTTCTGAGCCCAACTCAAACTCTTAAGTTGTGGAAAAACTTGTAAAAACAAATCTACTTTTCTTCTTTAGATAAACTTGAATCTTTGAGTTTTAGAATCCCCCGAAAATATGTATTTCAAAAAGAGTTGAGTAAACTGGTTTAAGTGAGGGTGAATAATGGCCTTTTATTTCATATTTTCAACTGCAACCTCTTAATTTTCAAGCACCAAAATAATGACACAAATAATAATCAAGTTCACAGCTCGCTGTGATTTAATACAATTTTTGGGGGTGTCAATTATCTCAACAAAAGATTATAGGTTGGCAGAACTTTGTTTAGTTTATTACAAACTTAAGAGTTTGATCCAAAACTCAAAAAAATAGCGAAGGCAGTCGCCCTGAAATCATGACTTTTTTTCCTACCCCACATACAGTACAACTTAATATCTTAATCTTATTGAACGTGAGCTCGAACTGAATTAGTCTTACATTTTTAAAACTCATAAGACAACTTTGAGCTAATTATTTAAGCCATGTTCAGTTAACTCATATTTTTAAGGCAGCAGGGGAACATACACTTTTAAGTTGAACCAATTTATAATAGGTCATACACTATTTTTTGTGTCACAGTTGCGTAGTGCTGTTACGTCAGCGTCTAATGGACCTGATAGTGTAAGGAAAGACATGAAGCAACCTCTGTTGGGCTCCATACAGTAACAGTAGGCCACACATCCAGAGATAAATGAGATTTTGCTCATTTGCATGTCATTCAGTGTTGGTAAAGCTTATAGTCGGCACTGATTGGGAATCCACTCAGCCAGAACTAAACTGTGTTTGCTCTATCCACAGTGGAAAAAAAATCATATTAGCAAAAATAAATGTTGGTGGGTTGTTAGAGAGTCTGATTATGTGTGTCTCAGGCAAATTGGCGGTAATGAGTCAAGAGACTGCACTCGTTCACATACATTAAAACAGCGATCATTAGGAAATTAGGGCCCAGATTAATCCTGTTAATGACACACTGGTGCTCATGGGAAAAAAAGACGGCCCCAGATGTCGGGATGCGGCGCCGTGATGAAGCATCAACCGCGTACGACGGCTCCTCGCTCTCTCTCGCCTCCCCGTCTCTTCCTCCCCTCTCTCCTCCCTCCCCTGCCTGACGGTAACGCGGGGCTGCTCCTGCACAGCGCCGCCACTTGAAATGCAAACGAGGGGGGCCGCTGCCGACTGCTAATGAGAGCAGATCCCAGTGATAAGGAGCGGGAGAGAGGGAAGGAGAATGAAGGGGGGAGAAGGGAAAGTGAATAAATTAAAAAAGGAGCGATCTGAACTGAGGATAAGACGCAGCAGCAGGAACTCTGATGTCCCCAATTAGGAGGGATGTCACCCCCTGTCTGGGCCGTAGTAATAAAGCCCTCACTCTGTATTCGGAATCACATGGCTCCAACACTGTTAACATTCTAATATCTTGGGCGTGCGTGGTAACATTAATTACTTGGCCATTTGGATGGCTCCTGAATCTCCTTAATGTTTGCTTCCAAATGGAAATCTGAGCTCAGGCTTAGGAGTGTTACATTAGAAAATAATAAGTAATATTTACCCAAGCAGCAAGCAGTCATGGGTGCTCCGCAACTGGTTCAATTTCTCCTATTGACTGTTTGGATATACTGTCCTCCTATACAAAGACAATTATTCTGTGAATTTTAACAAGAATGTGATCCCTGGAAATGGTGTCTTTTTCTTTCGCTTTTTTTTTTTTTTTTGGACCTCTTGCACATAAAGCCCGCTGTTTGAGAAAGGCCACGCCACATTTAGATTTAATTACAGGTGTTTGAAATCTATGCAAATCTCCCCAATCTATTCCTATCAGGCCGGCCCAATAATTGAAGGGAGTCTTCCCAAACAATTCCTGCTACCATTAAAATTCATGGTCACCTTGAAAGGCACGTCTGCGGCTGAGAATCCTATCAGTCGGCGCTGAGAAACAAACACTCCTCTTCTTCTTTAGTTGCTGCGATACATATATATATATATAAATATATATATACATCGCACCAGATAAGGAATTGTGCAGGAATGAACATCCTTCAGACTGTGTCTCCAAATGGTCAACTTTCATCTGGCGGAAGCCGCGTCTGCTGCATTGTTTTCAAAGTGTAGTGAACCCAAAAGAGAAAGGGTAAAGCCATTTTGGTGTGTGTATACAGCAGAAATGTGTTCTTTGGGGTGGCAATATAAGAGGAGCCCTGGATAAAGGAGAAAAAGATTACAATTTTCCCCCCATGTCGAGGTGGCAGAGCTGCCAGCGAGAGGCTGAGAGGAGCAGCGAATGTAATGGTTGTATTACTGCACTCGGCGATGCATTATTAATGCAAACGTGATCAAGGCAGGTGGACAAGCCCAGGAGAGATAGCGCTGCTTAATGAACAGCCCCCTCTCTCTCAGCAGAACAAGGCCTGGCAGCTGTTAGTGTTGCACTGTGAGGTGTGAGCCGCTGTACCTTTGTGGTTAAGGTAGCCCCCTATTTAATTAAGAAATAATCTGCAGCCGCTCCTAATTGACTCTGTTCATGGAGCGGTGCATGTGTCAGCGTTGCGGTCATGCCCGCCTGCATTTTAAATGAGAACGTAAACGGATGTTTTGTGCCATTCATCATTTGTTTTTTGGGTTGTTGTTTTTTTTTTTGTTTTTTTTTTGCAGCAACTCAAGCGGATCAAATTGTGCACGACTGCAGCGCAGTAAATTATCTGAATCTGCACGTGTTGAAATCTATGAAAAGCACTACCCCTTTTTACCACATAACATGAATTAACAGGGATTCCTTGGATGCACTGGGCAGGGCCCTGAGCAACAGTGTATGGAAAACCGATGTCAATTTAAAGGTAGGATCAGCAGGATTTGTCCGAGTTGTTTCCAAACGCACCAAAAAGAAGAAGAAGGAGTTGATTGTCGAGTCTCATTCCCGGGATGTCAAATACCGACGTTTTCGGTTGGTAATGCGTCCTGAGCAGAGCAAAATCATGAGAAAATAAGGGAATACTGGCAGAGGGCAGGGTCTCTGCAGATACAGACACCACCACGTACGTCTGGTGGGTCATACGTGATGATTGAAAGGGATTATGTTTATACAAGTCTATACATTGTTTTTTTTGATTTTTTGTTTTTGTTTTGTATTTTTTAGTAAAATGTTGCATATTATTCCTTTAAGACCATAACACAGGTTTAATGTGACAAGATCCGGAAATCTGCAGCCAGTGGAGTCATTTCAAATTAATGGAAAATAATAAACGTGAACATTCACATTTATTTCCCTAAATACATTACTTCTAATTCTAAAATATTTTCCATCTATAGCACACTTTCCCCGCAGAATACTGGCTCTCTGTCATATAGATCTCACAGCACAATAGTGAATGACTATCTGTGAAAGTATGCTGTGAAAACATGATACTAGCCACTAATCCTGCTGAGGTACTATATACCATGCTTCCATGTATGGAGCCTCATTGCAGGACATACGATTATTAAGAGGCTGTTAAATCCACACGCAATATACATGGCTCGTAGGAATGTTGCTGATGTGTGCTGTGAGGATTGATTTTATAGAGGATAACATCAATTTGACTTTAAATTTTCATTTAATTTTTGGAGTGAGCGCGCGCTCCCTGGGCCTGTCAAGGCACCGGCTTCATGTTTTCAAGTCACTTACTGCCCCCCGGTGCGAGCGTGAGGTATTACAGGGTGTAAATCAGTGCCTGCCTGTATGGCAGCCTGCTCCTGTGGGAGAGTCTGCTGTGCTTAGAGATGCATCAGAGCAGGAATGCAGTGCATAGATTTATAGATTTAAGGGGAAAATGCATGATTATCCAAAATTGTTTTGTTTTGTTTTTTTTTGGTAGCGTGTATTTTTGTGAACAATGGTACAAAAGGAGAGCAGGGTGGTTTTTTTTGGACTCAAACCAGTTGAGAGGGGGAAATCTTGTCTGATTGGAGGCAATTTGTTTTCCTAAATTTGCTTTCACTGCAGTTAAACTCAGCAAAATGTGGACTGTATATGGGTTAGGGTTAGGGTTAAGGCTAAGTTGCACTAAGGCATCAGCGGATGAATGTAACTCAATGCGATTTCCAACATGGCGCTCTGTTTACTATCATGTACACATTTGTGTGCCTACAGTAGCATGATGTATTCCTTTATACTCAAACCCCTAAGGTAATACCAGCTCCAAGCAGGTGAATCCCCCCACCCCTAGCCCAGGACCCCATGCTGCTTTGCAGGGGACCGCAGACTGCAAAGGGCCTACAGGGCCCTGCAGTAAAGGAGCAGAAGACGTAGGGGCGTATCCGCAGCCAATAAGCACTTTAATAAGCAACCTTGTTTACAGCAGGCTCTCAATGCAAGACGAGGAAGCGGCAGCAATAATGCAAAAAGTGAAAAGACGAGTGGGCAGGTAGAGACGGAGTCACATTTGTGCAGGTATGATGCATTAACATAGACAAAGACACAAACAGACAAAGCTCATATGGGCAGACACACACACACACATCCTCATTGATTTAGCCGTGTTCAGCTCTTCAGACAGGTAGGACCGGGGTTAATGGAATACTTATGGATGTAGTGTGTCTGAGGCTGAGGGAAAGATTGGGGTGGAGGTGGGATTTGGGGGTTGCGGTTCCGCCCGCCGCCTCAGTGAAGCCCCCGCTAACCGACAGAGCGCATCCCTTCGTCAGGCTGGATTAAGAGCATGTCAGGCTAGACGGAGCAGATAGCCGGGTTTATATATCACACAGGACGGACACACAGCGGCAACATCCGCACATACATCCTGCCCTTTTACAGAGGATTTTGTCACGGAACAGTTATTTATGACTCCAGATATGGACAGACGCATGGGGAAATTATTCCAGGATTATATAGATGATGCTTGAAAGCCATCAGTGTTATGAATTTGAATGAGATGGTAATATTTTTTGGATGTGATGGGGCATTATTTTATAGAGGAGGGATAGAGCAGTAATATGTTACACCTGTTAGCTCTGACATGCAGGATTTGGAATCTGGAGTGATTTGAATTGTTGAAATTGCTTGGTGTTAAGTTATCTAGAAATGCAATGCATGTGCTCAGATCTGAAATAGGCAGAAGAAACAATGTGAATCCTTCACATTTTTCGATTTATAATGAACAGCGGAGCCCCAGACACTCAGTATTTAGAACTTGTTTAAATCTGATCAGCATGAACTCATCCCAAACCAAGGTAAATCTAACCAAGGCGCTCTGTAATACCAATGTGAGCCAAGGGTACAATTGTATCTCAGAACGACGTGTCATTATATTTCAGCCGAGCAAAAATAAACATTTGGATATGGTGAAGCCAAGAATTGATTGTGGCTTTGGGGAGGGTAACATTGTAGCCCATGTAGCTTTGCCTGAGGCTGAAGCTTACCAGTGCTTTTATACATAGTTTATTCCTACCTGTTCTCTCTCCATGTCTTGGACCTGTATGATAGTATCTGCTTCAATTCCCCAGTCTGAGCAATCTGTTTGAATCCACAAGGTTGTGAATAAAACAAACCTGCTCTCCTGCTCAGCTTAGTGTATAATGCAGGACCTCGCCATTGGTCATGAATTGACAAAGTCCACATAGAGCTATATCCCACACCCTTACCTGCTGGAAATAGCCATACATATATACTCCTATCAAGCAATGAGGTGGGAGGAATTGCATGACGGCATGGAGAATTCTCGCCGAGCGGTGCAGGAATAACCTTCGGTGAAGACGAGCAGAAAATGGGACATTATGTTCGGAGGGAGCGGGCTCCCGGGCTCGCCCCCTCAAGACGACGGTTCAAGGTGCGGAGTGGACAGTGGACAGGAGTGCAGGGCGAGAGGCGTGCTAACAAAGCCACAGCCACCAGCCTGGTCTCAGGGAAGCACTAAGCCTGAATATTTCATGGCTCCTCCAAGCACAAAAAGACTACAAAACTGACCTGGCTCATTTGGAGCCCTGCGCTCGCTGAAGGTCAGGACCCGAAAACAGAGAGGCGGGTGCAAAGGACCAAACATCAAACATATATCTAATGCTTAATAATATCCGGTTTTTGTTTTGTATATTGGGTCATAGTTTTTTGTTGTAATGTGTCCCAAATTGCCCTCTAAAAAAATCTAATAGGGGTCTAATTGGTGGGAAATAACACACTTTAGTTTACAGTACAGTTCTGTTGTAATGGGTCCATAATTGTCCTTTAATAAAGGTCTAACAAAGAGAAATAATGCACTTTAGTTTACAGTACAGTTGTGCTATAATGTGCCCATAAGTACCCTCTAAGAACATCTATTAAGGGTTTAATAAAGGGTCTAATACTGTCTAGTAACAAACGTAGAACACATTAGTGTGTAACTACTGTCTAATGAAGAACATTTTTCTATTTTTGTCTAATTTCATACAAAGTACGGCTTGTTCTGTCCTATTAGTGCACTGTATATAAAGTGCAACTGCATATTATTGTTTCTCTGTTGGTGTAGATAAGCTCATAACATCTAGTACATGTATTACTTTTGAACAGCACATCACTCGAGACTCCCATTCTCTCCAGAGCAGATGCAGTCGGTTCATTAGATTGATGTGTTTTTCTTCTAGTTGCAAATGCATAAAGTTGCTCTTTATTATAGAAAGCCCTGACGAGGTGGGTGTAAAATTCGCATTCGCTCACTTCTCCTAACAACACAAAAGAGAAAACAATGGGGTGGTTTATACCCTGCAGACCCTAAAGGGAGGCGTTTAGCTCCTTGTGACTTTGTGTGCAAAGCAACCCAAACTCCCCGCGCTGGCGCATGGCAGAGAACAACAGCAAGAACTCAAGGGCTGTCTCTGACAAAAGGGAGCAGGATAGCGGTGTCTGAAACCCTCGTGTACCTCTTCTCCTATTCCCTCCCTAATCAATATCAAAAGCAACAAAAACGCAGGCGCGAGGAAGACACACAAAAACACACGCAAAAGCAAACAAATGCCTGTTCAGTGGGGGGAGAGAATTAGAGCACGGCGCCATCTCCTCATCTTACCTGTCATTATCTGCTTTAGCTCTTAATGAGTGCTCCTCTACACTTGGTCACATCACATTTGTTTTATACAAGTCCCTTTGAACAGCTGAGAGATATTGAGCCTCCTTTGATCATGGAATCCGTCTGAATTTCAAATCAGATATGAACCCCCCCCCACCCACCAACCACCACCACCACCACTCCTTCCCGCCCCCCGATATCTGGAGCTAGGTCGTCTCCACATTTTCAGTCACTATTTTGTTTGTTTATACATCAGCCGAGGAAGAAAAAAAAAAGAGGGCGAAATAAAAAGAAAGAAAGAAATCAGATAAAGAAAAAGTGAAGATGTGGGAGTCTCACACAAGCAGCGTGTGGGTTGTATAAATTTTCTTCATTAATGTTTATGAATTTACCAGAGAAATAATAAAAGAATAAAAGAGAAACACTGCCACAAGATGCAGTTGCGTGCCTGCTTTTTCTTTCTTTTTTTCTCTTTTTTTTATATATTTTATTTTTTTTGAAGGCAGCCGTCTTCTAATGATGACCCTTGGCATGCTGTGGCACCTGGGACCTCCCCTAGCATGAGGCAGGCTGATGAAAATTAGCCCATTCACATTTCAAACAGAATTTGGCCTGGCCCCTGATCACAGTGCCGGGGCCCCCCTCACGGTCCTGCAGAGAGAACACGCACCACCAGAAAAGATCTCCACCCGGCCAGAGCCTCTCCCCTGGCGATCATTGCGGGAACACATGGTGACATGACTGTGGGACGCGAGGGGTCTGGATGTACTCCGGCTGTTATTCCCTGTTAAAAGATTTAAGCCATTGGGGTATGATAGGTCCCTTTGATGTTTGCTAAGCATAGAGCTAGGGAACAAGGGAGAAGGGAGAAAGGAGAAGGAGAAAGGGGGGAGAGGTGGGGTGAGGTGTGGTGGTAGATGGTAGCGGTGATGCGGGGCAGAGGCTTGTTACTAGGAGGCAATCATCTTTGTGGAGCCACACCAGAGGAGGGAGGAGATGCGTTGAACCTCTGCTTCAGCGCAGCCACGCCAACAAAGGGAAGATAAAAGACAGAGGTTGAAGCCGGGGCCACGGCCCGCTGTGAAGCCAAGATTACTGCCAGCGCTAAGTTTTGGCACTTCTACCACTCCAGCAACTTTCATGTTCCTAATTGCCCCAATTTGGCTTTTATTTATAGAGGTGGGTGAGGTAGCAGACATCACAGTCACGGTGAGATTATGGTTCATACTATAGGAGTGGCTCAGCGTTATAGGAAATATGCTTATTTGCTCTAGTTACAAGAGCGAGATGAGGGTATCTGTGTCAATGTCAGGTCCGTACGGAAAAAGAAAAATACAGCTACAACACCAGTTGTATCAGTTATGACACTGATATTGCAGACATCTCGGAACACGAATAAAAATCATCGCTAAATTGCAAATAATGGGTCCAACAGAGCAAGAAACACAGGCAGTGAGAGAAATCATACAGATTGTAAACAAGCCCCCAGGTCCAAAGAAAGCAGCAGAATTATAACCCAAATACTTAAAAAGACTTACAAAAAAAGGCATACTAAAAAATAATGCTGGTGGTTAAGATGGCTCCACATTTTAAAAAACAGTAGTAGTAGTGGTAGTAGTTCTAATGCACTTGAGGAGAATCAGTGATTATTTTTATTTTGCATCACTGAACGCTGAAAAAGATAAAAAAACAAAAAACGATGTAACAAGATGAAAAAACGACAAAAAAGATGCAACAAGATGAACAAGGAAAAAAAAACGGACAAGACGAAAAAGACGCAACAAGATGAAAAAACGACAAAAAAGACGTAACATGATGAGAAAGTAAAAATGGTACATGAACAAGACTAACAATGACATAACAAGTCAAAAAACTAATAAGGGCTGAAAAGTGACATAATAAGATGAAAAACTACATAACGAGCACACAGAAAAGGTGACTTTCAATTAGCTTTGCACTTAGCACTTTTACTTGAGTAAAGAAGTTGGATCAGTACTTCTACTTGTACCAGAATCTGTTTTTATATAAGTATTTGTTCTTCTACCTGAGTAAAGACTGTGTATACTTATGCCACCTCTGTAAAGAAGCCAAGTTAAAGCCTGGATTATACTCCCAAATTAGCTAATTTTTTGCTAACTGTGCTAACGATGGATCGGAAATGTGCAAGACTAGATGTTTTTAAAAAGCCAGGTAATATATACCGTAGTATTATTTCTTTGAGTTGTAAATACACCACTTCTAATCAGAAAGCAGAAGATAACGTTACCTCAGAGCTTGACCACGCAGGGCCTCTCTTCTTCCCAGATAGGAACTGTGGTGTCGGCTGCCGTCTGTGTACACGTCCACTTAGGAGAATAATCAGGCCCAGTCCATACCCTAGGTCCAGGTTCATGACTGCCTGTACCTGTCACAGACATCTTCACTGAGCGGACAGGACGACTTGAGATGATGGAATGATTTTACCCACTGATGTGTACACTCGCTGTACAGTCTGGTTTTCATGTGCAATGAGGGACTAGTGATTTTATGGACATGTTCTCTTTTGGTTTGACATCCAAATAATGTGATCCACAGATAAAGCAAAAAATCCGGGAAAGAATCTTTTAGTAATGTTGCTGTGATCCAAGACCTCAGCAATTAGTTTGGAGAGCGTATTGTTATCATAACCATAAGGACAATGAAAATGAAACCAAGTTTAAAAACCAAGCCATAATGTAATATTTCTGCATTAAAATGTCTAAAAATGTTTGGCCCCTGATGCATTTTGCAGTTATTTTATCCCAAATGTTTTCAACAATGTTCAAACCCAGAGAAATCCATAATGCATTCAACATAACGGTGAGTTTCCTGCTAGTCACTAGTTGCTATCACCTCCGGAAAAACACAGGATACATCAGATACATCAGACAGCGAGGAAGGAAGTCAGTGAACGTGACTAAATGTAACATTAATTTAGGAATTTATTGATATGATACATGACCTCGCCCATGACCATGTCAGCCATGTCAGATAGATTTTCATCTGCAATGGTGGTTTGTTTAACAATTAAGACAACAACTCCCATGATCCCACACTACGTCACCTCATCAAACTATGTTGTCATTGTTTTAATGTGAAAGAGACCTCTAGTGGCAGAAGTTTCATAATTGTGTGTTAAATGAAAACTAGATTTTCTTATAGTAAGGAGTCTGAATTTGTTTAGCTTAGCATTAAGACAAGAAGAGGGAAACAGCTAGTCTGGAGCTAGCTCAATTAAATGTGCCAATACCTATTTTTTCTTATTTTATACAGTGTATTTTGTTTAATTTGATATATATTTACATAAATTAAATACAAATTTATGATTTTAGAGGCAGTTGTGTGTTGGGGCTAGCTAGCTTTTCCCCCAAACTCCTGTACTAAGCTAGGCTAACCACTTCCTGACTCCAGCCTGACATTATCCCAATGTTTTCCAACAATGTTTAAACCCAGATATATCTTTAATTTATTCAAGGTAACAGTGCATTAGTAGCTAGCTGCCAGTTGCTATAACTTATGTATGTATGCTAAGCTAGGCTAACCACATCCAGGCTCCAGCTTTGTACTTAGACATCGTGTTCATATCAGTCTTTTCATTTCACTCTCGATAACAAACATATTTCCCAAACTCAGCTAAGTCAAGATTTCAAGAGTTTACTCTCAATGTAAATAGTTTGGTGTGTTTACATGATGATGAACACACCCATAGGCTATTTATTATTTGAGATGGTTCATGTTACATATCAGAGAATCAAGTCGATGTGATATATTAATGGATCATTAAACTGATATCTCCTAAATTAAAAGTGTGATGATACTGACAATGATTAATTTAATGCCTGCTGTTTGCTTGGTTTTCAAACTTATTAATTCAGGAGTTGATTTTTTTTTTTTCTTAGAAATGTGACTTACTGTGAAAGAAGTGGGGTCATTTTGCTTGAGCTTCACCAACCGCTGTGCTAATGTGACAAGAAATTAATCAAAGATGAAATGTTTATCCTTTGATCTATACCATAAACACTAATAGTGAATCAATTATGTGAGTTCAAAAATGAATGGGAGTAGCAGAACTTTAGCCTCTAATGAATGAGCAGTGCATAATTATCATCTGAGCCTTACACTTAGTCCTCTGCTTGTGTGCGTGTTTGTGTGTGTGTGTGTGTACACCAGTGTGTTTGTGTGTGTGTGTGTGTGTACTGTATCCCCCTTCATGGTACAGCGCTTGGGAGACAGATGGAAGACAGTCTCAGCAAAGGGAATACTAAAGATCTGAAAGCGTTTTAGAAACAATTAAAATCTTTGATGGTTTAATCTGTTCACATCAAAAGCAACAATCCCTCTGTTTGATTTTCTTTTGATGACACAGTATAAAACCGATTGAGCCAACTGTTAGCAAACACTGATGTAAACCCCAGACTGAGGAGCGCTATACAGTGCTATATAATCACACCGCAAAATGAACTGTATCATACAACTGAAATGAAGATAAGTGTGTGCAAACAGATAAATTCAACATTTGAAGGGGAATATATGCTGGAAAATGTTTTTTTTTTTTCCTGCAACTTTATAGAAAGGGTACATGAATTATCATGAATTCATACATGGCTTCATGCATGAAAAAGCATGAACTAATTTATGTCATACTTCATGACATAGGAATGTACAAGAATTGACAGTATATCATGCGTGACTATGCAAGAACAATATCTTAATTAATGCAACAACTGAGGATGTTTTTCTTTTAGGTCAATCTGCAGGGCAAAAAAGCCCAGTGCTCATGTTTTCGGTTCAATTTCCAGTGTTGCAATCATGATTACTTATTCGTAACTTCATGTTTGTGGTCCGTCAGATAAAGTCAGCCCCTTCTTTGTATTTGGGCATTATGTGCTTGGAAAAATACAAATGGGAAATTCATAATGCATTCAAAATAATGGTGAGTTTCTTACTAGAAAAGACGTGACACATCGGGTACATCAGAGAGTGAGGAAGGAAGTCGTGAACGTGACTAAATGTAACATCAGTTCATGAATTTACTCATATGATGCATGACCTCGTCCATGAACATGCCAGTCATGTTAGATAGATTTTCATCTGTAATGGTGGTTGTTTAGCAATTAAAACTACAACTCCCATGATCTCCCATGATGCTACAACACGTTATCAACCTGTCTTTTATCATTGTTTTAACGTGAAAGAGACCTGGCAGAAGTTTCATATTGTGTGTTTAATGAACACTAGTTTTTCTTGAAGTAAGTAGTCAGAATTAGTTTAGCTTAGCATAAAGACTAGAAGAGATAAACAGTTAGCCTGGCGCTAGCCTGTTTAAATATGCCTACCAGTACCCATTTTGTCTTATTTTATACCGTGTATTTTTTTTCATTCACCTATACAATAACATAAGTGAAAAAATAGAAGCGTTTACATGTTGGAGCTAGCTAACTCCTGTTCTAAGCTAAGCCAAGCACATCCTGGCTCCAGCCTGACATCATCCCAAATCACATCATTCCAACAATGTTCAAACCCAGAGGCACAACTAAACATTGCTTCTTCATGACTTCATGTTTGTAGTCCTTCAAATAAAGTCAGCCCTTCTGTATATTTAGGGATTATGTGTTTGGTGATTATGCACTGATGAAAACACGCTTAGATTCCCCTAATTCTTACACATTGGACCTTTAATACATGATTTCATAATTATACCACCATTAATCATGTTATGCATCAGTGTCTCGACTTTAATTCAAGGGCCACAAACATGATGAAGTCGTGAAGAAGAAATGCTTAGTTAATCACGATTACAACACTTGGATTTACATGCAAGTTCACTGGTGTGACAGGTCAGGTTTTTGCCCTGCAGACTTGCCCATAAAGAGGACATGAATATCATTACTAACTCAGAAATCATGCTGAGTCATATACACTGGTTGTTGCAATAATTAACATCTTTCTCTTACATTAAATCACGTATGAGATACTGTCATTTCTTGTACATTCCCGATATTTAATGATTTACTCCATGAAGTCATGTATGAATTTATGATAAATCATGCAGCCTTACTATAAAGTGCTATCAACGTTTTGTTTTCACGTGAAAGCTCAAATTAATGGACGACATTAGCGATGGCCAAGTGTTTTATTTGCCCTAATCTTTTGGTTAAATGTTTGGCTCCAGGGGAATCGCCAAAGAATTTTTAATCTGTAGCACATCAGAGGACAAGAGTCTTATCAAACTGCCTAAGAAGCATTATTCTGACCTATTTCATCGCTGTCTTTGTGCATGTTCATTAGACAGTTAATCACAGGAGAGAGTACTTCATAGGCGAGGGGATTAGTTGAGTCAGGGAGGCTTTTTGACATTCTGACAGTGTTCCACCGGCGGGTCACTCCTCCTCATTCTCCTCCTCCTGAAACTCAGCTTCACTTCTTCCCAAGATACTCTCACAGTCTGCCGTTCTCTGGGGAGCAGATTCATTTACTTATCTTCAAATTAAGAACAAAACATTTCCGCACTGCTTATGAACAAATGTGTTGATAGTCAGTCGCACTTTATTTCACTGTACACTAGTAGACGTAACAAGCTAATGTCCTTTATTAGACCCTCATTAGACTCTCTTAGAGGGTAATTAGGAACATATTGCAACAGAACTGTACTGTAGACTAAAGTGTATTGTTTCTCACTGTAAGACCCTCATTAGACTCTCTTAGAGGGTAACTGGGGACAAATTACAACAGAACTGCACTGTAAACTTAAGTGAAATCATAATTGAAATCAGTTGTATGGGATCAGCCAAAGAGGCTGTGTTTTCAAGTAGCAGATGTGATTTCACTTTAGTTTACAGTGCAGCTCTGATGTGTCCCAAATTCCCCTCTATCTAATAAAATTTAATGAGAGTCTAACAGTGGTAAATAATACACTCTAGTTTACAGTACAGACCTGTTTTAATATGTCCCAAAATCCCCTCTAATAAAGTCTAATAAGGGTTTGATTGTAGGAAATGATACACTTTAGTTTACAGTACAGTTCTGTTGTAATTTGTCCCTTATTACTAATAAGGTGCTAATTCTCTCTAATAACAAATATGATGTTTCAAATTTTTGGTCTAATTTGAAACAAAGCTTGTTATGTGTTATTATTGTACCGTAAAATAAAGTGTAACCTGATAGTTTAATAGCACATGCCAGTTTTATTGTCCTTGTATTGCTGTCAAATTTCTTTCTCTTTTTTCACAGCAAAAATGGCCAAAAGAGTAAAAAGTGTTTTCACAGCTATTGTTTTGAGAATTTACTTTTCATAAAACATATGTTTTCCTTTCTAATTTACACGTCCTTTAGTGGAAGTCAGTTCACATTCCTGCCTGCTTGCGTCTGATGACCCTGGACTACTGAGATTTGAACTTGCGCGTCGCACGCGATATGTTTACATTTGTCTAAAAGCGGTGTAAATTGAATTCCGCTGTATGTTCCCGACAGTGACTACAAGTGTAAAGTGGCGTGTACAGAGTTGTACGTACCATTCCTCTGGGGCCCTACCCTCCCTCATTGTTCCATCAAGGCTCAGGATGATGGCTCTGAGAGCGGGAGGAAAATAATCAATAACTCACATGGCATCCTGCATCCAGGAAGAATCCGCTGTAAATTAACTTGACAATGGGGATGAAAAAGGAGAGAAAGCTCCTCTGGATATCTGTTTGTCTGCTCTCTTCCTCAGATGCGGCGGGGAAAGAAGTACCAAACGGGGAGCAATTGAATGCAAAGTGCTCGTTTTCTCGCTGACTTTTCTGCAAGCGCAGCCTACCCCCCGACCCCTTGAGGCGAGACCAGCAGAAACCCGCATCAGATCAGAAGGTGACATATCAAAAACCGTGTCACAAAAAAAGGCAGTAATGGTTGCCAAAGATGTGGCAGCAGTTCTAGTTTTCTACTGGGCTCTTTCTATTGCTCCCCTGTCTATTGGGGCTGTATGGTATCAGAGGGAAAACGCACTCTCAGGCCTGCCATGTAGAAGCGGGATTTGATCTTGATGGCTTTGTGACAGTTTGGGATGAGGGATAGCGGTTAGTGCTGAACAAGAGACTCGCAGCTGATCAATGGGACTTCTCAGACAGGCCTATGTGCAGAGAAGTTATGGGATGGTACCTCTGTGCTGCTCAGCTCCCCTTCCCACTTTCTCACTTGTTAATAACCGCTCATCTCTTTTTCTTTTGTCTCCTAAAGCACGAGGTAGCAACATACACATACAGGACTGGAAACTGACCTGCCGACCACTCGCAGTGTTTTGTTCAAGACGTGATTAATTAGAAAGAACATGCAAATGTTTCTACTCTGATGGGGTGAAAATAGGGCTGAATGATTCATCTTTTTACTATCAGAATTGTGGTTTCAAAAGCTGCCATTTTAATCACATTATTGCACTAACAATGTCCAAACAACCTGCATGAAAACTATTGTCATTCAGTTTATTTCAGTTGGCTATAAAGACAATTCTCGCTGGGCAGACAGGCTGGGGGGGCACCGGCCACCCCCATTATCCTCAAGTATAATTGTCTATCCTTCCAGTGTGAGGTAGGACCTTAGTTTGAACCCATTGTTTGACAGTTATTTAAAAATGTGCATTGTTTAGCCTCCTTTAAAGGCTTGTTAGTTTTAGGTTCCTCACAAAAATAAAAACCATACACACAAAAAGTATATACATATTAATAAATACTGAATGTAATAACTCATAAAAATAAAAATATTTTTCATGGTGCTGTAACCTGATGCAGCAGATTTGTTTGGTTTGTTACACAGAACCACCTGGGAAGTCGTCCTTAGAAACTGTTTGGAAAAGGGCAGGCACTTTCAAAAAAACACATGGCAGGTGATTGGATGAACCATCTGTCTATCGCATCCGACACGGGCTAACTTCAACCAATCAGATCAAACTCGTGCCGAAGCTGGTCAGGAGAGAAGCGAAAACATCTTTTCCATCAAGAAAAGCCTTCAGTGCTGTTCTTTGCTTTTCTTTCAATGAAGAAATATTCTCCAGTTTTGATATAATTGATGCTGTCACAGTAGCCAAAGTGGGGCTTTACTTTAATCACATTCCTGTGTTTTAAATTTTTATTTAAAAGATAAATAGTCTACCAGACACAACAATAGAGTGTCTCCATACAAATGTAATCTAAGTCCTCATAAGTAATATAAGTCCTCAAAAAGAAATTGTGCCTCTTCCCTCGGGCAGATTTCACCATGAAAAACAGTTTTATTCTTCGGATTTATTATTTTATTTAGATTTTTTTTTTTTTGTGAGCAGCATAAAAGAAACTAGAACTGACATCTAATTTTACAACCCTGTCCTGTCAGATAGATTCTCAGCAGCCATGGTGGTCGTTTAAAAGTTCAGATAACAACTCCCATGATCCCGCACTACGTCACGACATTATTAAATCGACACCTAGCAGTAGAATTTACATATTGTGTGTTTTATGTGAGTAAGTTTACTTGTAAGCTCAGTCCGAATGACTGCTAAAATAAAAACTTGTTGTACCTCAACAACAAATAACTGCATCATTTTATGCTGTATATATTTTTTGTCATTTTGATTCATACTATATAGATATACACAATTTAATTTTTAAAGAATTGCAATATTGGTCAGAAAATTTCAGTCTTTTTAAGGTGACAGGGGAGATTTTTTTGAATTATAGTGAAGTTCGATCGGGTGTCGTAAAGGTTCCTCCTTCCTGCTCGCAGAGTCAAATCAAAGCTCTGCAGACAGGGCCACAGATGAGTTAACGGAGGCACCCAGCTACTGCGCCATGATGGCGGGTCCCAGAGGTGCCTGGTCACCAAAAGAGGAAACGCGTTAAGGATCAAATGCCAGCAACCACATGAAATCAAAGGCGAAGACATACAGCGAGGCACCTTTTACCATTTTAGAGGCAGCTGTAGAGGAAGTGCAGGTTTCATTATGGATGTAATGGAGAGCCGGGCCAAGGTCAGAAAGCAATCATCATTCTGACACCTCGCCCAGCAGGCAGCGCTGCTCCTCAGAGCACCGCCAGCGCTGGAAGGGCTGTCTTACACATAACAACAACAGGCGATGGAGGCCAAAGGCAATGTCACAGGCCACCCCTCCATCGATAACAGTGCAAAGGACCTGTAAGGGAGCTCTCCCATAGCAGAAAATAGGGCCTGTCAGCGTGCAAAATTCTAGGGCTCCATGTCCAGCGACTGAGCTTGGGTGTGGACGTGTGTTAACTTGACATGTGTCTAAACTGGCTGGAGAAGCGCTGAGTCAAGAATAAGCGTCTCCTTTGCAGGAGCCGACCGAAGGCACAGCATATGGCAGGGCCCGCAGTGGCGTAAAGTAAAGACAGGAGGCAGAAGAGCGCGAGGCTCGTCCCAGGCATGAGCTGCCATCCCCATAGAGGAGCCCCGTAATTAGCAAGGCTAATGAAGAATTGGGCTGAGACTAATGTCCCCGCTGACCTCCGAGCCCTCTTGGCAGGGTGAGAGGGTGGCCTTCAACAGAGCAGAACATGATACTATGCTATAGCCATTAACCCTGACCCAGCACTCCCCTCAGGCTTACATCTGGTGCAGGACTGGACCGGTACCAAATCTCAGTGGGCAGCAAGACTGAATACCTGGGTCCACGGGTAATGAATTGTCTGATAGGCCCTATTATCTCTCATCCAGAGGTAGCAAAAGTACACTCATTCTCTACTCAAGTGGAGTACAGTTGTTTAAAAGTAGAAGTACTGATTCAACTTCTTTAACTTCTTTAACTTCCGTCTGTTTCTGTGCAAAGCTAACTGAACCTCAGTTTTTCTCCACGGTCGAGCAAGAATTCCTTCTTGTTATGTCTTTTTCTTCTTGTTGTGACATTTTTAGTCTTGTTACATCTGTTTTGTCTTATCACGTTTTACGTTGTTTTTTTTATCTTGTTACATCGTCCAGTACACCTTTTTCATCTTGATACGTTGTTTCCATCTTGTTACTTGTTTTTTACGTAATTTTTTAGTCCTGTTACGTCTTTTTCATCTTGTTTCGTCTTTTTGCATCTTTTGTGGCGTTTTTCCTCTGATGTCTTTTACGTAGTTTTAAGTGTTGTTGCATCTTTTTCATCTTGTTTTCGTTATTGATTTTCTTCTTGTCTTTTGGCGTCTTTTATGGTGTTTTTAATGGTGTTACATCTTTTTCGTCTGTACATCTTTTTCAGAAACAGACTCAATTTTTTCATCTTGTTGCGTCTTTTACGTCATTTTCATCTTGTCACGACTTTTTCAACTTGTTCCATCTTTTTTTGTTTCATTTTGTTGTTTCTAGTCTTTTTACGTCTTTTTTGCCTTGTTATGTATTTTATGTTGTTTGTTGTCTTGTTATATGTTTTGCATCCTGTACATGTGCATCTTTTACATCTTGTTACATCCTTTTTGTCTTGTTACTTTTACTTTGTCATTTTCTTGTTGTTATGTCTCTCGTTCTTGATAAGCATTCTTGGATACACTAAGAATTAGTGTGTTTGTAACAAGCCGGTTTTGAAAATGTGAGGAGTTGTCAGAAAAAATAAATACTCAAGTAAAGCACAGACACCTGAAAACTCTACTTAAGTACAGTAAGAAAGTATTTGTACTTAGTTACCTCCCACCTCTACTCTACTCAGATCCACTAAGTGTAAATCCAACCTTTAGGAGACGACGTGTCATTAACAGGGTTGTGCTTCTCATATCGCTGCCATTGACTTAAAAATGCAATTCAAAAGTGCATCTGAAGCATCCTCAAGAGTGCTCGTTTTAAGTCTGCACACTGTAGATATTCCATCATTATAAAAACTGTTGTTGTCTGTTTTGCACAGCATGGTTCCTCACACTGTGATTACATAGCGGAGGAAGACACCTGTCACATGGAGCTGTTACTAGCTGTTATAGCTGTCAAGGCTTCCTACAGATTGGTTGCTGCTCATATGAATGCGTAGGAAAAAACAATGACAAACCTAATCTTGAAGTGTAAAATTTTGTTTGTGTATGCCCAAATCCCTATTTCAGAAACAAAACGCTGCAGCCTAAAGAGGCAAAAGAATTACAGAGGAAGAGGAGAGTGATTTAGAATCACTTTGGAGGTATTTGGAGCGACATTGTGAGCAATTTTCATTCGGGTTTTTTTGGTGAAGCTGTTGTTGTTACTGCCTGGGTGCTGGAGATGAGAGACAGGGAGTCTAAAATGGCGAATGAAATGATTGTCCTGCGGTATATATCAGCATTAAATTAGTTGTGATGACACATTTGAGCGCTAACAAAGCGACATGACTGTCACCAGTCAGCATTATAAACAGCAGCCCCACTGATGTGTGTCAAGCTTTACATGTGAAAGAAGGAAAAATACACATCAAACAATGCAAAATAATGGACATCCCAGTAGAAAGTAGCATATAGCACAGATGGCCATTATCACAATTCATCTCACAGTCTGTCAAATATTATACTTAAATATAAACAACTATCGTAATGTTCCAGTTATCTCATGAAAGGACTTTTTTAACCACGCTAGCGGTGTTGGTCCATCAGCGGGCTGTTTCACCACTTTGGTCCAGACTGAAATAATTCAACAACTATTGTGAGAAAAGACCTTTTTCCACAGCAGCCATTTTGATATGAAATAATAGTGTAAACACAGGTGTTAGCAGTGATCCTAATTAAGGCTGTGTTCCATTCAGGTCAAACAGAGTCAGAGAGCCGCTATTGTGCATGTCGGCTCACTGGAAATGCTCTGTCGGAGCAGAATCTTAATTAGTATCGCTGGTAACACCTGTGTTTACTCAACTATCTCATGTCAGAATGACTGCTGAGAAAATGTTCTGTTGCCATGAAGTTTCTCTACACTGACAGTCACGGTCCCCAGAGGATGAAGCTAAATGACGTCACGTCAAGTTTTTAATTTGTCCAGTACTTATGTGAATGAATTAATGACTATTTCGAACATAAAATAAAAATGAAAAACATATAAAAAACAAAGAAAACAAGAGTAACGGTAGAAGTAAAACTTATATTTTTCTACCCATTTCTGACGTCTCCTCTATTAACTCATGTATCACAGTATAATAATATTATATAATATTATATATAACATAACATCACAATAACTTCACAAATATAGTTATAACCAAATATAATATACAAACAACTATCCCAGATTTATTTACAACCCAAATTAAATATAGTATAATATATATAGTCATGATTAAATACCCTGTGTTTAGGGCTAATTAGCAAATATTAGCATGCTAGCATGCTAAGCTACCATGCTTTGCTATCATGACGAACTTGGTAAAATAAAAATACAATTAAACCTGCTAAATATCTACATGTTAGTACTGTCACTGTGACTGTCACTGACAATTAAAGTCCGTGGAGGGAGTGGCAGGGAGGCTTTCTGGCAGAAATTCTGTCAGAAATCCCACATGCTAACAGCACTTACCATGCTGTATAGATATAGAAATGTTTCTGTAACTATGCTACATATAAGTTGAAGATTGACTGATGGGTGGATGTCACGATATTTTTGGTTGAAACTGGTTGGTTCAAGGTGATGTAGGCACGCATCATATTTAGTTTTACAATAATAATGTAGTGTTTGGATTTTGACATAGGACTACAAAGAATTTGTTTGTGGTTTTTTGGCTATAAAAGCTATAGGCCAAATGTTTCCACAATGTTCAAACACAGAGAAATCCATAATTAATTTGAGGTAACATTGCGTTTCCTGCTAGCTGTTGCTCACTAGCTGTTAGCTGCTATAACACAGGATACATCGCATATATCAGAGAGTGAGGAAGTCGGCAAATGTGACTAAACATAATATGAATAAAAGTTTAATCTTTCGAAAACTTTTCAAGAGCTGTGGTGGTTGTTTTGTTTGAAAATATTTGAAGATAACTCCCATGATCCCACAGCACTTCACAACCTCATCAAACTAGTTTTTTTTGGTCTTTGTTTTAAAGTGAGAGAGACACGTAATTGCAGAACCTACATATTATGCTCTTAAATAGGTGCACAATATGACTGGAGATATGATCTAAAATGCCTGAGAGTAAAAATCTAAAAAGGTATTTTTCATTTCATATCAACTTTTTCGTTTATAAAACAATATGTTTATTTCCTTTTAACAACATAGATTAGACAAGAGCCATGGAAACAAGACAACAAACAAGATCAACAACAAGAAGACAACAAACAAGGATAATAATAGTGACCAAAAATATACAAAAAATATATTATTTAAATGGGAGGGAAAGAAAAAAAATAGATGAATATATAAATTTATATAATAAAAAATAATGATAATAAAAATAAAATAAATTAAATTCAAAACTGGGCAGGAACAACTTTTTTTCAGATAGTGCACATAATCACATCAGCGGAAGATGTACTTTAAAGCCGTCCACAGATGATCACTGGCAAAATGCCTCTGTGCTATTTATTCATTTTTAAACTTAAATTGAGTTATTTATTGCTCATTATTTATTAAAAATTAGACATCTTTGACATATCTGGTGGAGAGCAAGAGGGGGAAAAACGTCAGTGATCACGTGTAGTTTCATCTCAACTTTAAAAGGTTTAAAAACATAAAAAGCAACACAAAAAAATAATGATGTCATATATTGTATTTATTGTCATTATTTTAATACCATTACTATACATCTTAATTTCAGCAGAGTAAGGTGCTACAGATTATTTTAGTAGTGAAGTGTAAAAACATTAGAGACATCATCTGATCTTGATGAGCTGAACCTGTTTCACACACTGTATGTCACATCGACACTGTGGGCTCTCATACACGGTCTTATTGTGCGAAATAAAAAACTATTCTCAGGATAACCAAATTAAAACAGAAATGTATCCTGTTCTGTGTGTGCAAAAAGAATAAAAAACAGAGTGTGCTTGTCTGTTTGATTAGCCCAAGTTGAGGAAAAGGACAGATAAATATTGTATAAATGAATTTATTGTGTAATGTGAGCAATCAAATTAATTAAGGGGTCCACAGCTGTTGGAGGCGAATAAGGCCATGAATTTTTCAGTGCTACCACTTCTCCCTAAGATTTTACAATAAATATTTCTGGAGGTCTTGGATGAATTTTTCATGGCTGAGTGGGGGAGATGAAAGGCGAATGAGGGATCCAGGGGACGGGAGCTCTCTGCTGCTGACACACCACAGAGAGGTGCATCGGCTCCAATCTTTATCAATGAAACCCAACCGGCACTATTGCTTTAATTACCCTGCTTTGTCAAGCATTCCACTATCAATAAAGAAAGGCTGGGCCATGTGGTCGGCTTAAAGGAGGGAGGAGGATGAGGAGGAGGAGGAGGAGGAGGAGGAGGAGGAGGAGGGTGATATCATGAGTCCCGCTTGTTTTCATGCCCTCCCACTTTAAGAGAGGAAATGATGTAACCACGAATCGAACGGAGAACAAGTCTAGACCACCTCGTCAAGCCACTGCAATACAACTGCAACCCGCATCTTGTTTGGGTGCTCGGAGGCTTCTGAAACGGTCATTTAATATCCCAGCAGTGTGATGATGTCAAATACAGCAGCAGCACCTTTAATTCAAGGCTGCATCATTTATTTATCTGTGATATCCTTGTAAGAGACAAATCAATAAAGCATCCAACTGCTACATCCATACTAGTGTATACTATATAGCATGAAATGGTTATAAATGCCATTGATTTGCATGCCATTGTCTAAGCATGAGGCATAGACTGGATGAATAAATCAGAATTGTGCACAACTTGTGTGTTTCCCCTGATTTGGTATTCAGGGAGGATCCTGGGGTAACTAATTCAGGAGAGACATCTGTTTGGTGGGCAATGCATCAGCTATATTCCACCTGGAATTGCATCCATAAACAGCATCCCTTCTTTTCACCCAGTGCTGAAGCGCAGGGAACAGAGAGCAGAGGTGGTGCTGGTGGAGGTTACGTGTATTTATGTGCGGGATCTGTTAGTTTTAACACCACTTAGGCCAGGTTCTAAATAACTGCTGTGATCTTGAACATCTGTGTATGAAAGCAATGGGAGGTCTTGTTAGGTGCTGAGAGCATACGCGTATTATCATAGAAAACTGGCCAAAAATATGTGGACACACCACACAGTTTTAGTCTGGGGTTTGCTCATGGTTTGGGTTTGGTCCCTTAGTTTTAGTTACAGCCCGACTGAATTGTTGAGTTAGACTGTTGTTCACGATTCCTGTGTTCAGGATTTTTTGAAACATGGCTCCATGACGTGCTGGAGCGATGAATACATTTATTAATCCTGTCAAAATCTTGACAGCTGAAAAATGGGTCCAAACATGTGGAGCACATGGACGTACAGTACACCCTATTCTTCAAGTCTTCCTGTAATGATTATTTTATTATCGATTAATCTGTCCATCATTTCCATTAATCAGTTAGTTGTTTGATCCAAAAAACGGTGAAAAATGTTGATCAAGATCTGTCCAAGATGACGTCCTCAAATGTCTTGTTTTGTCCACAATCTAAAGATATTCAGTTTACTGTCAGAGAGGAGTAAAGAAACCAGAAAATATTCACATTTGTTCCCTTTTTTTCTTAAAAAATAAATTCAAACAATTAATTGATTATCAAAATAGATGCAGATTAATTTAAAGTTATTTTTTTGGCCATTTTGTGCCTTTATTGTATAGTGCAGCTGAAGAGTGGACAGGAAATGGGGCAGAGATGCAGATTAATTTAATAATCGACTAATAATCAATTAATCATTGCAGCTCAAAGTGTTTCACTTTGTTGTTGTTAGATTTATTAGTTTGTCCAGCTGTTCCTTCTTTTTTGTGTGTGTAATTTTTTGATTTATTTATTTATTTAAAGACAAAAAAAGCTAAATTTCCACCCAGTGAAGCATTTTTTTCACTAGAGGCCATGATAATGAATTGTTAGCTGTGTGTGTGTGTGTGTGCTCTGTGTATGGTAGCATATCGTTCTTTATTTTAAAACTGTAATCCTCCCAATAATCCCCATTTTTACTAAATGTATCTGTAATCTGATTGTGTCTTTTTTAAGTAACTGTAATGGGATACAGTTATCTTTTTTTTTGTATCCAGATTACATGCTCCTGTTACATGTAATCTGTTACTCCCCAAAGCCTGTAGCTAGCTAATGTTCCCTCGGATGGATTGACACAAACCAGATTGGTTTTAAAATGAGAATGTGATGTGGTAAAAGCTCCAAAGCGTGTGTTGAGGAAATCTGACGCTGAATACTGTCAATTTGGATTCATGATGGCAGGCAATGATGCTGAGCCAAAAACACAGTGTTTAATGTGTTGAAACCCTGAAACAGCCCAGTTTATTTGAATTATTTTTTCCTGTGTTTGTCATGTTGTGTTTTTTTCTCATCCATCTAGGATGGTGGTCCTGTAATTTCTTAAACAATCAGAAGCCAGCCTTAAGTTGCTAAAGGTCGAGAAGCCCTGTATTGCAGCACGATGTCAATATGGTAATCTGTGTTGTACCAGCTCTGTTGTTTGGAGATCTATTAATAGAGAGGAAGGCAGGCTTACTATAACAGACAGCTCCACTCAGCACTTAGGAGGACCGATTGTTTAATTCTGTTATATTCTCACCAATCAATGCGTTCACTTCAAAGCGATGGGAAACGCTTGCATCCAAAGTAGATTGATCAGTTCTAATACAAGTCATTAACATACAAGTTGTTAACAAGTGAGGCCTCTGTACTGTATCTCAGAATCAAGAGAGTCATCGATAAAGCCAATTTAAGACTTTTAATGTCTTAAAACCTTGAGTACGCAGTCCTCCGCTCCAGAACGGGATCAACCGCCGCTAAACCGCTTTCTTTCATTCTTTGTCTCTGTGTGTTTTTCCGTCTGTCTCCTTCTCTCCGTCCTCCCGTTCACTCACTCACTCAACCTCAGCCACTTAGCTTGAAGCCTGTACTACGGCATGAGACCACTGGTATACTTTACTGATGATAAATTTATAAGCCAAACTGAGGGGAAAGTATTAAACAACCTTGTGAATAGCCGGGGTTCGCTTTAACCCAGGCAGCGTATCCTTTTCATCAACAAAAATAACTCTTCAAAGGCAGTAAAAGCATGCTTAGAAAGTAAAAGGCCATTTTAGCGGACGAGGCCAACAGTGGGAGGGGTGAAAACCGAAACAATCCAGCCTCTGATAGCCCCACAACTCCCCCCACCACCACCACTACCACTACCACCACCTTCCTCCCTACTATCCCCAACCCCTGGCCACACCACTACCAACACAGCACACATCCCACCCCTTAAAAAAAAAAGCTAAATCAAGGCTTTGAAAAACATACAGTGTCTTTAATAATTCAAGCATTGGTGGGTTTGAATAGCCTCTTTAGCGTAGAAATATACAGTCTCCTGATATAAGATCAGTCCCTCAGGGGGCTCCCTTAACATCTTACTGCAGTGTGCCCTTTCTTAACTGCAGTATGGGCTGCTGCTTAAGATGCAACCATACCTGCCTGATTATAGTGAGCAGAAATATGGAACATATGCAGGACTGTACGGGGTGTACCGGCAGTTTCATATTCTTATTTTAAAGGGGTTTTGATTTTTACTCTTCAATTATGCTGCGAAAATATATTTGAAAAGACCAAACTCTTTACTGTAAAATATTGTAACAGGCCAACCTCCTCGTGTTTAAATTATTTAAAAGTTAAAAGTTCGCCAAAAGATTGGTGTAAAAAACAAGTGTAGAAGTCATATCATATCATATCAAATCATACACACACACACACACACACACACACATATATATATCTATATTATTAAATGTAGACTGTCAGATTTTCCATCTGACGGAGTTGAAGTCTTGCAGAGTTGATAAAACGTTCCATGTTTTTTCATTTCACAGCTTCATCGTGTCGTGAGCAGCTCTTGAAAACAAAATTCTTACTTAGCTTCAATTTAGAAGGGC
Source organism: Lutjanus campechanus (assembly GCA_027495735.1). Taxonomy (NCBI): domain Eukaryota; kingdom Metazoa; phylum Chordata; class Actinopteri; order Lutjaniformes; family Lutjanidae; genus Lutjanus; species Lutjanus campechanus. The sequence goes on along the minus strand of JAJHUR010140303.1, from coordinate 16,524 downwards.
TACAGAGTTGACATATTATGGCCGAGGCACATCTGATAGCGATATTGTTTAATGAATTTGACAAAAAATAGAAAACTTACCAGTGCTTAAGCGGTTTTCCCGCCTTTTTTTTAAACCAGGAAGTGAGACAGTGGTCCTTAGGGTATAGCTAACCATTTTTTATGCCTGATAAAATTATGTTTTTGTAAAATAGTGATGGAGTTGACAGAAGTCTGTGACACAAAATTAAAGGGCCAACATTTTCATTAAAAAAAAAATCTATTTTAAAACAAAGATGATTACAATAGCACTTCTTTACACCTGTGTTATCAGTGGTTGTTAGTTTTAGATTTTGAAGGATTTTAATATGTTTTTAAATTGGTTGAAGTTGTGAATTCTTGTCTGGGTCAAAGGTGTTTTCTGGCACAAAGTTTAAGTTTAGAAATGGGGAGAAAAAAACATAATTACAAAAATGTCACATATATACAGTAAATCCTTAAAGAGTAATTTTTCAACACAAAAAAATGGAATTATAGTGTTATTAGTAATAAATCATTAAAGTTATTTTGGTGGGACGTGATTTGTGCCAATTCTCAAGAATGGGTTATATATATATATTTTCATTGGGTGTACAACATTTGAAAAAAAAAAAAAAAAAGAAAAAGCACCCTGAACTTGTATAACACCCTGCGAATGCATGAATCAAGTGCAAAGTTTTGCAGTAAAGCAATTATTGCAGTTGACTAGCATCTTTACTGGGGTTGTGGACTAACACAGGATTGTAAATATTTAACTATCTTTGCACCCAATGCACATTCATATTTCATCAGGTTTCTTGCAGTTTATTCTCAAAGCAAAGTGTTGGACTGCATAATTATTTCAGTTTAGCATTTTTTTCTCCAACCTATTACTTTCATAAATACAGGAATTTGAGTTATAGCTCCTCAGAGGGCTAATTTAAGAAAAGCATGCATTAATTAATATAACCTAGATGGAAAGGAAGAAATCCCTAAGTAAGTAAGCTGTTGGCAGATATCAAGGATGATTTTCGCCTTCAAAGGAAATGGGGATGGATTTGAGAGGATGCGGCGGTTTAATCAATACTGTTGACTCTCGAGGTTGGCAGGTGTGGTTGGTGCGTATACCTCTCAGTAGAAGCATTTCCATCATTCAGGAAGAAAAACCTCGACGCGGCCAAGCTGGAGATCTACTCCCAACTTTCCAAGGCCCTCGGTTGTCATTCGGAGTGTTTAATCGTTGTTAATTTCTGATTTTGCTGTTAAAAAATATATATATCTATATGGCAACCCCGCTGAAATATTCATCCAGGCGTTTTCTTTGTCTTTACTTCAAGATCTTCAGTGCTCTGCACAGTACAGTATGTGACTCTAAACCTTTTGTTGTATGCTTCCATTTGTGTGTATGTCCATTCTCACATCCGATGTGTGGAATAATGAAATAAATATCGAACTCTTAAATATTTTAGTGCATTCTAGGAGTAAAGTGGAAGTGTTTTTCTGACAGACCTTACCCCCCTCTACCCCCCTGCTCTCTCTTTCTCTCTTCACAAATGCATTGTGTGCACTGGCCGGCCCAATCCATCACTCGGCGTCTGGCGGGAGAAAAAGCACTTTCCCAGGGTGGGTGTTTTTTAGTTCTGCCAGCGCTGCTGTTTCAGTGGGCACCCGTGAGACCTCGCTGATGGACACTCTGGTCATCACTGGCAGGGAGCTGTGGGACTCTCTTCAACCTCCCTCCCCTCCTTCTCCCGCCCCTCCCTATCTCCACCTCACCCCTTTTTCCACTCACCTCATGTTTTCACCAGCACCTTCCTTTGTCCCAGCAGTGTTGTGCACTCCTTTTTGACAATGATGACTACTGTACGTGCCCGGATTCTCCCTTGCAAAGTGGCTCGGCCTACGGAGACCAGCCACACTCCGTTCGAGGTCTCGGGCCTCTCAGGGTGTTTGTTGGGAGACGTGAATGGACAATTACGGTGTGTAGACTAACACCCGCAGGAGGAGATGACGGTGGAAAATGCAAATTTCAGATGATAATTGAGCCTTCTTCGGTCATGCCCCTTTCAGTGAACCTCTGTGAACTTTCTTGTTTCCCCCCATACATATTCTATATGTTATGAAAAGAACGCCACATTTTGAAGATAGCTTAAACATTTATTAGGGGACCTGTGAAAGACACACACGTATTGGTACATCTTAAGCATTCTGCCAATATTTAAACCCAGAGAAATATGTAATTTAATCAAGGTAATGGTGCATTCCTGCCAGCTGTTGCTACCTAGCTGCTATTTGCTACAACTTCCAGGAAAACACAGTATATGTCAGATAGGTCAGAGAGAGGGGAACGATGTTGGTGTATGTGACTAAATGTAGCGTGAATAAAACTTAAATATTGCAAACATTAATTGGTGGTTGTTTAAAAGTGAAGACAATGACTCCCATGATCCCACACCACTTCAAGATGTCATCAAACTGCGTCTTTTGTTGTTGTTTTAATGTGAGAGAGACCCGTAGCCACAGAACTTACATATTGTGTGTTTAAGTTAGCTAATGTTAGCAAAATACCAGCTAACTAGCTCCCTAATCTAAATAAATCATTAGCTAGTTTGTCACATTTGATAGCTAATTTTAGCAAAACACCAGCTCGCAAACTAGCTATCTAATCCATGGCTGCTTCCAAAATCACATACTATGCACTACATACCTGAAACGTGTACTACCATTCAACATACTTTTGTGTAATAATATTACAAATATTAGTTGGTGGTTGTTTATAAGTGAAGATAATAACTCTTGTGATCCCACAACTTCAAGATGTCATCAAACCATGTCTGTTGTAATGTGAGAGAGAGACCCGTAGCAGCAGAACTTACATATTGTGTGTTAAACTTAGCTAAGGTTAGCAAAACACCAGCTAACTAGTTTCCTAAGCAACACAATTGTTAGCTAGCTTGTCAGTGTTGATGACTAATTTTAGCAAAACGCCAGCTAGCAAACTAGCTGGCTAATCTATGGCTGCATCCAAAATCACATACTATATACACTATATATTCAAAATGTGTACTATCGTTCAACATACTTTTGTGTAAATACGCCGTAGTATGTATCTTTTAGGATGCTCTGCTTCGCACATATGTCCTGAGAGCTTCCTTGCCTGTAACCATGGTAACCTGTGCCAATGACAAACTAATTTTAAAAATATAATACAAGCAAGCTAGCAAAGTGAAACCTTATATTTAAATTGAAGAGTTAGTGACGAGTTGCCTTGGTCACTGTCCGCCTTTGTCTGATGTTGTTGTCGTCATGACATGACATGACATGACATGACATGACATGACAGGATATTTTCTTAGAAAAAGTATGTACTTCATGTACTATTGGTTTCATATTGAGGTTTTAGACATACAAAAAAAATCTACAGTTTTAGGTCATTAAATAGCATGGAATTTCAGTCGTTAGCTAGCTAGTTACATCTCATATGTTAGCAAATGCTACCTTGCTAATTTAAGCTAACTTAAGATTTCCCTGAAAATACATGGCAGCGTGTTTTAACCATTTTCATAATGTGGTTTTCTTTTCAACATAGACAAGTCTTAGCAGGACAGGAAACAGGAAAGGAGGAAGTTGACCGAAGTTCATTGACTGTTATCAGAGCGCAAAAGAGAACAAAAAGGGGGCAGGACTTAAGAAGGGTCAGTTGTGGTATTTCAGTCAAATATAGCATTAGTGGGGTATTACATCTGCCATTCTGAAGGGATTCTCAGTGGTACAGCCGGGGAAACACTTGCAGTATTTTTCCCAGTGGCTCCCACTCAGCCCCGTTTTGCATCACAACCCGGCAAAGTGCAGAAGAAGAAGAAGAGGGTTTTGTGCATTTATGTGCTCAGAACAATTATGTAGAAATAAATCTATTCAAATTGAAGTCTGCTCCAGTTTTACTCCGACAAACTGAGATTTGATTTCCAAAATGCTCGCTCGTCTCTTCTACACAAAGAAGCCAGCGGGGAGAGGGTGCAATCGCTGGAGAGAAGTGGGCTGGAAGGCAAATCTAGGTGATGCGTATGTTCTTAGAGTGCCCCTGGGTCTTCCATGGGTAGGTAGGATCTGACAAAAGAGATCTGTACAACAAAAAAATCCTCCACTCTGCTTGAGCATGGGATATTAAGCCCAGATAAAGATTCTCTCTTAAACATACTCTCTTCTCTCTTTTCATCCCTCTTTTATTCCCCTCCCTCTGCAGTGGCAGAAGAAATTACCCATTGTACCATTAGATAAACCCAAACAGCCCTCTCCGTAAGACCTCCAGTTCCTCGTGCAGTCCCAGCTTGGCGTCCCTCGGGTGTTTGTTCAAAAGGAAAACTCTGCGGTGCCTCCGGGGGATGTTTAACTCATTGCAATGGCAAGTATTTAGAGAAAACTCAACAAGTTTGAGGCTGTCAAAGCTAGAATCCAACTGTCAGGCAGAATTATGTCTCCGAGGCGTCTGATGTGAGGTAATGACCAATTGCATCATTTTGACAAACCCACCATCGATGAGAACTAGGGCAGACGGCGATTGCTTTTTGCACAAGTGTTTCATTTGAATTTGAAACACTGCTGCTAAGTGCATTAAATGATGCTGATTAACTAAGATTATAGCTGCGGCAGGGATGTGATTTCTGTTTTGATACGGAGCATAAATTGAGGCAGAGCAAACAGTTTTTTTTTTGAGTGGCTGATGAATAATTGAAAGTCAGCAGAGGGTACATCAATAAAGTGGTAATGAAGCATATTTGTGTGAAATTTCGAATCCTGAAACTCTGTCACTCTTCTAGCAGCCCAAAACATCTGGTGTTATGATGAAGCTCACTGTATGTTAATGTGACTCTTATTAAACACCACCTTTTCAAAATATGTCCGCAAAGAATTCAAAAGAAAAATAAACTTGATAGTAAAAATGCCATAAATGCTCATGCTGTAAGTGCTGCTAGAGCTAATCCAAATTATTATTACTGTTGTTGTTGTTGTTGTTGTTGTTATACTACTTCCAAAAAGCAGACTAAAATAGAAAAAAATTGTAAATTCTACACTGTAAAAAATCATACAGGAATTTAGTGGAATCAACTAATCTTTTCTCAATAACTAACTTAACATAAAAATACAAATGTTATTAATTCAAGTTAATTAAATTTAAGATCTCTGGTGTTTATTTTTAAGAACGCTTACAGACCTTATAAACATGAGTCTGACTTGGCTTGAAGCCTTTTGACATGAAATGACTTCCTTCATTTAATGAGTTCAGTCAACTCATTAAATGAAGGTTCTAAGGAACGATTACCTTGAGGAAAGAAAAAATCATAATATGGATAATAACAAGGCTATAAATTCTACTGCTGTAACTACTACTAATCATAGCTGCTCATTATTATTATAATTATTATTAGTAGTAGTAGTAGTATTAGTATCATTATTGTTGTTGTTGTTGCTGTTGTTGTTGTTGTTGTTGTTGTTGTTGTTGTTGTTAAGACAAGACCCAAAAGGATGTGCTAAAACAGAAAAAAGCAAGTGCTAATTACTTTTACTTTATGTTACACTGTAAAAATAAAATGTAGTGGAGCCAACTTATCTTTCTGCATTAACTTAACATAATTAGACAACTTATATTTATTCAAGTTAATTAAACTTAAAATTGCTTGTAGTCATTTTCAGGACACTTGAGAACTGTGTTTGTCTAACTTGAAGTTTTTTTTTCACTTGAAGTGATGAGTTGAACAAATGTACTGCACAAGTTACAAGTATGAGTTCAATCAACTCATTCAATTCAATTATTTTCTAAAGAAACATGATCAGCATATTAGCAGACTTCCCAGCATGCATTGTTTGAGAGTCAAAACTATCCTCAGAAAAGAATATTATTATTATTATTATTATTATTAATTTTATTATTGCTGTTGTTATCATGCAAGACCCAAATGGACGGCTAAAACAGAAAAACAGTTCTATACTGTAAAAAAATCATGCAGGAATTTAGTGGAATAAACTTTCTAATCTTTTCTCATGAACTCAACATAAATATCCAACTTTTATTTATTTAACTTTATTAAACTTAAACATTTCTAGTAGTTATTTTCAGAACTTATAAACATGAGTTCTTTTAAGTCTCCTGACTTGAAATGATGAGTTGACTGAATGTACCGTACAGAGTTCAATCAACTCATTAAATTAAGTTTCTTAAGAAACATGGTCAGCAAATTCACAGATTTCCCAGCATGCATTGTCTGAGAGTTAGCACTTACAGAAAGAAACTAAATAATAACGCCATAAATACTACGACTTTAACTGCTGCTACAGCTAATCATACATCATTATTATTATCATCAGGAATAAGTAGTAATAGTAGTATTGTTGTTGTGGTTCTCAGTATTGTTGTTGTTGTTGGTGGTCATGACATGTCGCTGTTTCATCCAAAATAGAATACTTCTTAACCTGCCTATACGTAATCAATACCCGTCTGGCTAGGAGGGAGTTAAGGGTTGGTACAAAATTACAAGATACATTAAAGACTAAATAGACAAAGCACTTCAACTGCTGATGTTCCAGCAGCAGCCTTTCCAAAACTGAGGCTTTGGTGCCCTCTATCTTTGAGTCACGGTGGCAATAAAAGAAATATTGTTGACCAAATGTAAACTGATCAAGTGTTTCTTGCCCATTTCACTAATTTAGAGTCATTTTTGTGGTTAAATGTTATTTTATCTGAAATATAGCCATAAATCTATGATGATCACGAGAGTAAATAAGAGATTAATCTGCCAGCAGAGACTTATGTATAACCTGATGCTGATGCTGAATAATTCAGTTTGAAATTTTTTTATTTTTTTTTCTTACAAAAGCAACGCATGACTTTGATTTTTTATTTACAACAGTGTCTACAGGTCACTTTCTTTGGATATAAAACTGTTCCTTTGTTCTGCCTTTTTCTAACACAGTTGTGGCATGTTGTGTCCACCTGGAGTACTGTTGACCTTCTGCGAGGCAGCTACCTGGTTAAAGAAGTCCATTTTCAAGGCTGTTCTTGCTCAAATCAAAACTCCATTATAGATTTTACCTCCAGGGGAACCTAGGGCTCACAAGGTCCTTGGCAATTTTACCTGAGGAAGAAGCTAAAAGGATTTGAATCTCCGAGGATGGGTGAAGAGGAGGGAGGGTGTGAGGACCAGAGAGAGGGTGGGAGACGCACCTCAGGACCCGAGCCCCTAATCTTCCTCTGCCAAGCAGGGAGCAAAGCAGAGCAAAAATGGAGATTCAGATATGGTTCAGTGGCACTGAACCCGAAACATCAGGGCCTGCAGAAGTGGTGGAGGAGGCAGAGAAACCTTGAAAAACAAGGGGTTGGAAGAGAGGAGCTGCGAGTGGAGGGATTGCCAGGGGAGCTAGTTTCAGCAGCTCCCAGAAACGAGAGCTTCCAATGCATTTAACATATATGAAAGAACAACAGCTCTCTCCTCACACCATCCTTAACTATTTGTACTAACAAGACAGATGGAGGCCAAAGATGCAGACAGATCACATCAGGACATCTGTCACTTCATGGCAACAGCCTGCTTAATAAGTGACAAGGCTTCCTCACCCGTGGGCACAGGGATGGGGGGAGGGTGGGGTTAGTGTCTCCGAGCCGCGGCCGTCAAAGTCATGTGGTGCCCTTTTTTTAAACAACTTGTCCCAATTACAGCCAATCACATGCGATCTGTGCCCTTGATTATCATCCTGGGCACCAGACATCAAAGCCGGCGTCTATGGGTGCTGACACGAGGCTGTGCAGTAATTAGTGGACTTCACTGAGGAGAGTTTCATCACCAAATGTTTTCAAAATACTGAACGTCTTCATTTGCAAGGCAGGGGTGGGGGGAGGTGGGGTGGTTCACGTCGGGAGAGAATGATGCCCTACAGAAATAATTAAAACGTAATTACAGCTCATCAGCTGTGCAAGTGCTCACAAAGTGCTGTCGCTGAAGATCTGCCGCTTTCCTCGGGGCATCGGTGGAGTAGCAGGCCACATACAGACCCAGAATTCCCAGCACAGCCGCACTGACGCGCAATAAATGCTTGTGTCTTATTACCAGAAATACCAGGAAGAAAATAAATTGGCCACAATAGCCCCGACTCAAATGAACAAGTGAAACTTGCAAAACATGTTTAAATATTAAGATGAGATTTTAAAATATATTGGGTCCTTTTTTTGGTTTTATATAAAAAAAAATATAAATCACCCATTCTTGAGAACTGGGACATTTCCTTTTTTTCTTGAGAAACTTTACTCTTTAAGGATTTATATATATGAAATATATGTAATTTATCAAATGTTTTGGTCCACTTTAATTTTTTTTTTACTTTTAATTAAAAAAATGTAATACCTAAACTTACTCTGTGCCAGAAAGCAGCCTTGTCCCAGACGAGAATTCCCAACTTCAGACTATTTAAAAATGTCTTTAAAAGCCTTCAAAATCTAAAGCTAACGGTACCTATTGGTGTAAAAATGTGCTATTATAATAATTTTAGTTTTTAAATTGATTTTTTTTTTTAATGAAAATGTTGGTCCTTTAAAGTTGTGTCCCAGAGTTCCATCATCTCTGTCAGATTTTTACAAAAACAACAAATCAGACATAAAAAGGGTTAGCTATATGCTAAGGACACCTGTCTCACTTCCTGGTTCAAAAAAGGCGGGAACGCTGCTCAAGCACTGCAAAATTTTCTGTTTCAACAAATTTATCAAATAATGTTGCCATCAGATGTGTCTCAACTATAACGTGTCAACTCTGAAGCCCTTCTAAATCAAAGCTAAATAAGAATTATGTTTTTTTAAAATGTATTTTTATTAGCATTAAGCAAAATCAGAGCAACTTAAATAAAATTTTAAAAAGTTATTGTCAACTCCGTAAGACGTCAACTCCATCAGATTTCCCATCTGACAGAGTTGACGTCTACATTTACTAAGAAATGTAATCATTGAAGGCTGGCCCCTTTACAAGGTTTAATATCCAAGAGTTTGATAGAATAGAATAAGAGAATAATTGGAAAATAAAAATTGAACCCCCTCAAAATATAATATATAATAATATAATGTAAAGATTGATTTTATCTAAGTTGGTTACAGATTTTCATAATTGTTTTTAATAGCAATCTCCCACTTACCAACAGTGATTTGCGTTTCTTTTTGGACATGATGCAAACATTAATGTAACTGTTTTTCCTCTTCTTCTTCTTTTGTTATGTTTCCAGTAGATTAGATGCCAGTTCTGGTTGGCATTAGTTCTAGATTTCAAAATAAAGGATTCAAAGTAAAAAGGCTGGCCCTTGAACATTTTGGGGGGGCAAGTTTGGTGGGGATTGGAGGGATGTGGATTGGATGAACGGTGGGACACACAAACGCACGCACGCACACACACACACACACACAACCTGCTCTCCAATTATATTTATAGAATTTCTCTTGCTTTTAAATCGGTATTTCCTGTATGAGTGCTTATTATCCTCCATAAACACCCGCATTTGTTAAAAATATGTTGTCTGCCAAGGACGAAGCAGGCAGCGCTCATCAAACCAGGATGCACAGAATACACAGCAGGTCGTTAAAGAAATAACTTGTCTCCTCGGCTGATGTGTCAAACTGTATGCTCGGTAAGAAAGCGGAGATGCGCAGATTGAGGAGCCAGTCGAGCTTTTAAATTGACATCATGTTAGCCGTGTCCCCGGGTCGCGGCGCAGCTCCATGGCCATTGGTTCCATGATGACCACTTCGTACAAATATGGCCGGCAGTGCAGTCCTGTAAGGGGGAAAGTGCACGCTAAGTGTTTGTGACGAGTGCTAAGGCCATTGCTTGATTCCAAGGAAGTAATGAAGGCTGGACTGTAGGCGGTGTGTTTTCTTCATCCACCTGATGGCAGACCTCTAACAACCCTAGTGTCAGGCCGGCTTAAAGTCATGCATCCTCCCTCTGCACTGCTGCTCCAGAGTTGTCACGACATGTGTTTACTCCTCCCAGCCCAGAGCCAAGGAGCCAAACGGCACAATCGTCACAATCAGGTCTGGTTTCATGATGAGTGCCCTGTGTGTAATTCACAGTGTGTTTGGTTACATTTGTGTGTGTTAAGCTGAATCAAAGGCTGAAGGTGTAACAAGTGGTGAAATACATGCACAAATCAGATTAGAGGGAATCACTGATGACATTATAACACTGTTTAAGTTAGTGTTGCTTTGGTGCTGAAACAAAGACTTTACACAAAAACATCATCTGGGAAGTCGTTCTGAGAAACTGTTTGGAAAAGGGCAGGCACTTTCAACAAACACTTGGCAGGTCTCTTTTTTTACATCTAACGCTAACCAATCTGATCAATGAACCATATGACGTAGTAGGAGAGTAGTTGGCTTGTCGGTAGATGTTTCTTGTCACTTTTAAAAAGAAAATTTGCTGGTTCAGTTTTTGTCTTGCTACATTTTTTTTTCTCTTTAATGCCTTTCTTGTCTTGTGTTTTGTCTTACTGGTTATGTCTGGTATGCCTGATATGCACTGATTGATACACCAAGTAATTGTCTTTTCTACATGTTATTTCATACATTTTGGTTGAAATCGTGATGTTGGAAGGCAGCATGCAATCATGCATCAAAATAACAATTCTCCTCAGGTGCATTAAAACAGAAGCAATGAGCCTGTTTTGAAAATGTAAAGAGCTGAAACTACGGATATTTGTAAAAAAGTAAGAAGTTGTCAGAAAAATAAAAACTCAAGTAAAGTAGAGATACTTGAAAAATCTATTTAATTACAGTAACTAAGTATTTGTACTTCCCACCGCCAGTATCTATGCTAACCTCTTCGGGAGCTGCCACTTTGTTTGAGACAAGTCGCTTCCATAGACGCTTCTCGTTGTCATCACATCTAAAACCACACCCGTAGCTGCCCGTAGTCCCTCCCAGGACACTGATTGGCTGCACCACTTTTGGTGCAGACACAAACTGATAACTTAAAGCCTGGCAAGACACGGATTCGTGCGTGATCTTGTGATCTTTTGAAATCAAAAGATACACTGAAAAGGTTCGTGCAACATTTCATGGTTGTGGTACTATTTAAGATTCATATGCAATATATAAACACTTCATAAATAGTTTATAACACAATAATTTAGTTGTAAGCAGATATTTGAGTAGTTTTAAGCTTAGATCAATTAGTTACATACATTTTTAAGTTCTTATCAATGGAGTTGTCAACAATTACACATTTATAAATAGGGTATAAAGATTTGATGACGGCTTGATGACATCATGTGATGTATAATGTGGCCGTATGATTACTCACATTAACAAGCTGTTTCTTTTTAATTTGTTCAAAACCTTTAAAACATTAATAATTAAATAATTGATTAAATTACATATCATTACAAGCATGATATCTTATGTAATCGAGCGGTAAATAACAGTTTGTGTTGGAGTTATAGTTGCTGATAAATACATTATAAACACTTTGTCTTGTAGCTACATTATAGTTTCTTATAAACTATTTACTTATTGTTTATGTGGTTCTCATGAGTGCTAAATAGAAAGCACTCATGACTTTTTCAGTGGTTAAAGGTCCAGTGTGTAAGACTTGCAGGAATCTAGTGGAAGAATATGACAGAAACTGAATTATACATAAGTATGTTGTCATCAGTGTATAATCGCCTGAAAATAAGCAGCGTCGCATTTTTGCTTCCTTAGAATGAGCCCTTTATATCTAAAGAGGGACAGGTCCTCTTCCACAGAAGACACCACCATGTTTCTACAGTAGAACAAACCAAACACTGGCTCTATAGCCTTTTGTATTTTTTGCAAGTTTTGCAGCCACCATAGTTTCTGCTACACGCTTGGAAGGGGAGGGTGAGACGATTTGCAGCTTGTAATCTGCAAACTCACCAGTAGAGGGCACTAAATGTGACCTCTGTAAGCCTCTGTAAACTAAAATCCACAACAGTCTTCTAGCCATGTAATTTAGTGTCGTATGTACATAATAGTGAGCATATGCAAAGTATTAGAAATCAGATTTAATCCAAATATTTTCTTTTAAGTTTTTGTACACTTTTCCTGTATTGGGTTTGAATTGGCCGTGTTTGTGCTCAGACATTTATTATAAAAAAAATACTCAATTAATTCCACAAATCAATCATTAAAAAAAACATTTCAGTTCCTCTGTGATATACAGTAGTTGCTAAGTGCAATAAAAATAACAAAACTTCTCCGCTCCCGCTGCTGCAGCTGAATTCTCATAGTTTTTGATCACCACCTCTGATATATTCATCTGTCCATCAGTTTAGTGAGTTGATGTACACTTTGGACACAGTACCAGTCTATCATGACGCTGACACATACAGGCAAACAAATGTTCACACTTGTATATAACTATAGGTAATTTAGGCCCTGCAAGCTCTATATAGACAATCAAAAATCAATCAATCGTTAGAGATCATGTTTTTTCAGGTAACTCATGAAAACTGAAGTAAGATTTTTGTTCCGTTTTACTGTATTATGTTGACCACAGTTTGCACTGACATGTTCTAGGTTTCTCACTACAAATCTTAATCTGTATCAGAATATTTTCAAATCAACTCATATTTAATTGAATCAATTGTTATTTGCAATTTACCTTGAACTATAATCTCTCAATCAGTGCTTCCCACCAACCTTTTTTTTTTCTTGGAGCCCCCCTACTTGTATCTAAGGAGAGCTGATATTTAATCAGAAGTGTAGAAATGGAATTAATTGTGTGTTATTTGACATTGTTTTGTCTGGTGGAAAAATTCACTGGATAAAGAAACTTAAAATTAGAAAAAATTAGAAAATGTGTTTTATATCTTATTGATTATTAATGATTCATCAATTAATCAAACGTTAGCATTTTCAACTAAGGAAAATGCACAAGATGTGTAACCCTAATAGGAAGTCAAGTACTTACAGACAAGTGACACATTTTGACATTAAACTTTCTGTCACAAAACATAATTTTGGTTAATAATAGCATAATAACATCTGATTTAATGTGATGAAGTGAAATTAAAAAATGATTTTGTATATAAATATGTCATTAACCCGCTGTAAGGTGCTGGAAAAGCTTGAAAAGTGCTTGAATTTATGATTTTAGTTGACACATGCAAATCTGATTTTGAGAACCTCAGAGCAGAGAAAATCTTAAGGAAGCCCCTGTGATTTCTGGTGCCTCCCTAAGAGTGAATTTGACAGTGTTTGTGTCTGTTGGCTTAAACCTTAGTCCCTGCCTCAGCACATGATGAGAAGAATCATGATGCAGGTCATACATGCTTTTATTTTCTAAAACTGCACAACTAACTGTTCTTCAGTCCGTAATAAACATTTAGCCTGATATCCAGTCATTTGCCAGGGTGATTATGAGCTCATTTTATTTGAAAAAACCTTTGGGGGAAAAAACTGTGCACATAGTGTATGAAAATACCCACAAATAGCTGCTTCACATAATTAGAGGAAATGTAAGGGTTAATGAATAACTAACAATTACTTAGACATAATAACTATCTGGAAGGCAGCTGAAAACTATGATTTTGCCCACATCCTAAACAATTTATACAGTCCAGTGATGTCAGTGATGTTCAACATGCTGAACAGCAGCAGCAAAAATGATGCTATAATATGTAGCAACTATATATTTCCACCAGAGGGCAGCACTACACAGGAAATGTGTTCAGTTGGACATGAAGGCGCTCAGTACTGACACATCACAGCCTACTGATGACAAGCTCGATCATGTTTGGAACCAATAAAAATGAAAACACTGCATATTAGTTTTCAGTAGTAAATGCTGCATGTTGGCAGCCTCAAGAGTACAAACTTTAGAGGACAGTTTTAACATGTAAAATATTAGTGTTACTGGTGGTGGAGTGAGGACTGAAAATCTGCACTCAAGTACTGTTACTAAAATATGACTCAATTACAAGTAAAAGTGCCAGTATTAGAAATATACTTAAGTAAAAGTACAAAGTATTTGTCTCAAAAACTCTTCAGAGTGTTAGTTACTTTTGAACTGTTGCTGTTTAGTGCATTATTTATTATAGATATATATATATATATATATATATATAGCTGCATTCAATCAAGGAGGTTTCTGTTTATCCAAGTTACTCCCAAACTTCTTCTCTGTTCTGCTCAGTGGTCACAGTCACTTCTTAGAACTAGGGTTGTAAATATTGTGTATTTTCCTTAACCAGTAGTTGAACATGCTAACAATCAATTAATCGTTCATCATTTATAAGATACAAAACATGTTGTTCTGTAAAATTTCTTTTAATTTTATCTTTAAGTTCCCCTATTTAACAAATGGCTCCGCCAGACAAAACAAAGTTTAATGAGGTGCAATTACTGCCATTTATAGCATATTGATTAAATACCCATGAATTTTAATTGGTTACATTCTCTTAATGATTATCTTTATGTCCCTGCTGCAAACTTGTGCTGCTGCAGCGTTTAGTTGTTTTTGGGGTTTTTTTCTGTCCATGTCCTGGTTTTCATAGGCCTGTTCGTGATCAGATCACCTAATTGGCTACAAAAATGCAGATGAAAAGTTTGTATATTAATTCAGATTGTACTCAGTGCTCAATTATGATTTTAAAAATAAGTAGATTATATTGTGACATGCAAGCTGAAGTACAAGTAAAAGTACAGACTTGAAAATCTACTCATAAATGTACAAGTACCGTTTTTTTTTTAAATTTAATTACAGTAATTTGAGTATTTGTAATTAGTTACTTCCACTCCTGTGTGTTGCAGTTTTGCAGAAAGAGAATTAAATAACATCCTGTGAGTGAAATTGCAATTTCTCACCAAAGCAAAGAGAATTTACGTGATAGAAAATACTACAAAATAAACTCCCCAGCACTAATCATTGATCTCACTGATCGAGGACCTCTGGAACTTCTGGAAAACATTCCTGTTGGAATGTTGAACGCCTGCTTGAGTCTGGCTTCTCTCCAGTTTGAGTCTCTCATGTCACTTCCAACTATTTTGTTGGCGCATCAGTCAGACAGTGGATGCATTCTGCCAGTACCCCACATACACCCGAACCAAAAACAAGGACAGTGACTAAAAAGAGCTCTGAGAGGCTCATGACCAAAATGCTTTCAGCACTTTATCAGCTGCACTTGTTGACAGGAAATACATCCTGTAACTTCTGACTGTATTAAACTGACATGAGAAGTTTTGGATCTTGTTTGTAGCTTACTGACAAACCCATACTAAACTGCATATCTACATGTTCACAGCATAAATGAGTTATTAACTCTGTGTCATCCAAGTTACAAGCCAGGAACAATGTTGCAAAGATTAATCGATAATTTTCATCTATTTTAATAAACGATTAATTGGTTTGAGCAAATTTTTTTTGAAGGAAAAAGTCAAAATTCTCTGATTTCAGCTTTTTAAATGTGAATATTTTCTTGTCTCTTTACTCCTCTCTGACAATAAACTGAAGATCTTTAAGTTGAGGACAAAACAAGACATTTGAAGACGTCACCTTGAGCTTTGATCAGCTTTGATTTTTTCACCATTTTCGGGCATTTTACATACCAAACAACTAATCGATTTATCAAAAAACCAAAAAAACCAAAAAAACAATTGACAGATTTATCAATTACATAAATAGTCATTACTTGCAACCCTAGTGAGGAATAAGATAACACAAGATATATTATGTCATTGTTAAGTATTTTGTTGAATTAACTGGCCTAAGAAGTGAGGTTTAGGAGCTCTGTGTGTGTTACACTGCTTCATGTAAGAGATTATTCAGAGTTTGACACCTTAAATTAGTTGGGTCATAGGAGGAAGGTTTTTAAAATTAAACCTTGAACCACTTAACTTTACTAATATAATCTGTGTGTATATACATAACTGTTATGTAGTAAATTCTT
>JAJHUR010140300.1:0-22059 GCA_027495735.1 Lutjanus campechanus | reverse complement strand
CTAACCAAAAGACAGATTTGGGCTGACAGTATGAACAAAGCCAATGTCACCTCTGACATTTGATTTTTGTGTCTCAAGATAGCTACAATACCTCACTAATGTAAAACTTCGATTTAATTTAGACACCCTTTTCTCTGTCTTCTCTTGCAGAACACGATCGCTGGAGGAAGTACCACTGAGGCCCTTCAGCAGCCATCAGACCTTCAGGGGTTGAACTTGGATCTTTTTGTTCCCCCTGCTCTTTCTACTCTCAGCTCTCTGTTGTGTTGAATATGTGACTGTTGTGACCAATAAACAATATTAAGATTTACTGTTGGGTATTGTGTGCGAGTGAAGTTTTAAAATTCAGCTGTTAATAGTTACACTCCTCAGCTCTCAGGACTGCAGCTATTCTGTGGTAACACTTTATAAACTGAGGCTACTTCAGTGTTTTAGTGATGTGAAGGCACAGATAAAAAGTAAATTTGTAACAAGAACATTTATTTGTACACACTGTACAGATTGAGAGATTATGTTCAGATTGTAACCACTGACTGTCCACACAATGAAAGGTATCCTGAGATACTTGTTTAACTGAGCCAAACTGCTGAACCCCCACACATCCTCATAGGTGAAATGTGAATGATCTGTGTATTCAGATTTAACACATGGCCTCCAAAAACTACTGGAAAATGATGAACTCCTTCCAGGATTTAAAATGTTTGTGAAAAACCACAAATGTGTAGTTCAAGTAAAGGGTCTAAAATTTGAGTAGTGACATTAATCACAGTAGTTTCAGTACACTCTGCATGAATTTACATTCCTATTGGCATTTATCACATTTGTTTTTTATTTAATTGACACTTTAAGATTTACTGGTATTGGCAGATTAGAGGCTCTGCTCTGGTGTCACTAATGCAGTCACATTACCCGAGGAAACATGAACGATGAGGCAGCAACATGTTACAGCACTGCCCCTTCTGGTGGACCATGGGTGTGATGTGTATTTAAATATTCAGTGTGCTAAACAGTACAAACATTGTAGAAAACTCTGTGGACTAACCCACACACCATGAACCACAGCCACACAGACTGTGACCTCTTTGTCATTTTTATGTATCCACAGTCAAAAAATAGAATCTGTTTATCTTTCCTACTGCCTGTGTCTGTAGTGACACACACACAAGAGTGGCAGTTAAAAGTCTTAAAGTTCAACTTCATCTGTGGAGCAAAGAGGCGTCCTGTCCTCTGCTGAGCTGCAGCACTGCGGTGACCTCCAGGCTGAGGGGTTACTGTCCACTCAGGAACGCAAGGTGGCCTTTAGTGCATTTGTTGGCATAGTGGCCCTTCTCACCACACTGCAGACACACAGAAGACAAAAGAATAAAAGGTGTTAATGGCACTTTTTTAAAAGCATATGAAAGCTGGAAATAGCAAAGGAAATAGAAATAATCATTATTTGCAAAACTTTGGAATTGAATTATCAAAAAATAATTTTCTGTCACTTGATAAAGTTTTAGCTTTATGATAATATAAAAGCAGGTTCAGTTTTGAATAATAATAATCTATATATAACATGTTTCAAAATTATTTTTACAAAGTGCTTCAACAAAAAACAGCTAAAATTACAGATAAAATAATGGCTAAAAGTACATATTTTCCCCCTGGCTTGTATCTCTATTTATCTAGATAGATCTGTTTTGAGTTGCAGAGTTTTGGAAATATTGGCCATAGAGATTCTTCTCTCCAATATATTGGGACTAAGTAGCACATTTGAAAAATTCAAAACCAGTGTCTCTTTCCAGAAATAATGACCCAGTTACTCAAGATAATCCACAGAACTTGTTATGAGCAGTTTCATGTTTGTTTCTATTAGAGAGAAAGAAAGTAGTTCCAGTAGATTCTACTGCAGAGAGAAAGTAGCTCCTACATAAAACTGCTCACAACAAAGTCTGTTGATTATTTTGAGAAACTGGGTCAGGATTTTTGCAAAGATATATTGCTGTCGAGTTTTTCAAAAGTTAGACCATTAGTCCTGTCTAGTTCCATTATACATTATATCTCTATGGCTGGTATCTCCAAAACTAGGCAGCTCACATCTAAACATTATAGATCAATAAACAGTACCACAGACCAGAGGAGAAATATGTATTCTTGATTTTAGGGTGAACTGCTCCTTTAAGTTCCTGAAGAAGGGTTGGAGCCCTAATAGTAAAAGCCCTGTTAGCCTTGGTCTTCTTCAGCCTCGACTGTGCCTAATGCCGACCATTGCTCTCAAGAGAGGAAGTTAATATATTTAGCAAAATCTTAAACTACTACTTTAAGGTAACTAATGTCAGTCTTCATATCTGCGACTACAATGAGAGGCTGGTGTCTAAAATGGATTTTGAACACACAAGGACACGTTAGCAGACTAATATTTGGATGACTCACCTTGTAGCAGGTGACCTGGTCCAGTGGCCGAGGCCCTCTGTTGCCAGTCATGTTATTTTGCTGAGTGGCAGCCATCGGTGTGTGGTTCTGCGGCCGCTGGCCTGGACTGGAGTTAGTCAGCTGGATTAGCGAGAGCGACGAGCGACCAATGGTGGGCACAGTCTGCAGCGGGAAACAAAGAGAAATCATTTAGAGTTTAATTTTGAACTACCTGAATCTACACACTCGTGCTCGTGCATGTATCCTCTCACCTTTGTCTGGTTCTGAGTTTGCTGTGGTAGAGGAGGTTGTTCAGAGGCTCCCATAGGCAGTTCAAAACGAGGACTGTAGAAGAATATCTCACTGTTAAATCTACATCACTGCAACATGAAGCCCTTTATAGTTCATCCAATAAATAAGGCAAAAAGAGAGAATGATCCCTAATTACAAAACGTAATGCTAAAACAAGTCACAAATTAAGTAAGGAAGAAAGGAAGGTTTCTATTATGTAGGAATCAAATGAAAAGGATTACATACTGCATAAATTTACAGGATTTCCCTTCTGGACAGAAGCCCACCAGGAAATTCACACAGATCACCCTTCTTGTGTGTCTGTGTCTGCAGTCAGGACCTGAGACAGGAAAATGGAAGAAGATCCACAGCAGAAAGTTAAGAGCATGTTTAGATGTTAATATTATCACTGGTGGAATGTTTTATGTCCGCCATGGTGCCGGACTTACCATGTTTGCAGAAGCCTCGGTCATACCAGGGACAGTCTTTGATCTTGGACTCGGGATCGATGTGCAGGAATGGACATTCCTTGTTGCTACACTCACCTGCGAGAGTCAACACACAAACAGGCACAAAACATTAACATAATACTCGCAGGGTAAGACCAGTAATCAAGCTCATCCACGTGACTTTCTGAAACATCGAGTCAACGAACCGAACTTGGAGTAGAAGTAACATTCAGGCATCTTGGTCATGTCGTATTCATGGAGAAACTCGCACTGGTCTCCCTTCTTGCATAGTCCTCTGAGCCAGTGCTTACACACCACCGTCTTCTCTCCACTGATGTGACGGAACGGACACATCCCACCTGGAAGTGGAAACAAAAGTTCTTAACTCATACCCCCAGTGAGCAGTAGGTGTTTTCCACAAATGTTGTTTACTATTTACTTAGTTGTATGCTACAACAGCACATGTATTTTAAAAAAGAAATTAAAGATTAAACATTTTTCATCACAATACAATATATCAGTTCTTTGCAACTATACCTGCCAAAATCACAAAGTTTGCCACAATACCATTTTGATTTAATTCAAATCAGAGTCCAGTGATCGATATCAGATGATATCATATGTCCATTTAACACAATCAGTTACACTTAGGTCAACTGACAAAAAGCATCTAAGTTATGATTCAAAATGCTTATAACTAAACTCTTACAGATATTAGTGACACAGACATGCCATGGAATTTCAAAATAAAGGGCCTATCTTAAACATGATGATATAGAGCAATATTTTCACTTTGCATCAGTAATATTGGATTGTTGAACAATGACTTGATATATATCGATCCAGATCAATGTATAGTTGCACCCCGATTATTTTCATTTCTATATTTATAAATGGATGGCTTTATTTATTGTGTTAGAGCACGAAAAGCTGTATTTATTTGGAAGAGGTTAGTCACCACCAAGACTGGGAAGATCTATTTAAAAAGATGTTGAATAATGGCAAATGTAGGATCCAGTGTTTTTACTGCTGCTGCTTTAGTTTTGATCTTTTTCTTCCCTTTCTTGCCAGTCCTCAACCTTTAAGGAGGTAATATACAACATTGCTGGATTGTCCATTCAGAAATAACCAATTCTTCATTTTACTGAATTAAAAATGTCTCTTTTAGTTAAAATACTATAAATATATAATTATACGTGACACTGTAAATGCCCCAAATGTGCAGCAGAGCTGCATGAAGAAGTGATACTGATACAGCAGTTGAAATATCAAGTTGTGTTTTTACCTTTCACACAAGCTGCTCTCATGAAGAACTCACACACAGCAGATCCGGATTCTGCAAAGACACACACACACACAATTTCAACTTTAGACAGAGGATCGAAAATACACGCTAACATCAACGTGCGCTACCATTCAGGTGCCAGGGTCAACCTGCCGTTAGCTGGTTTTACAGTTACCTCTGATGCAGTTTACCTACAGCGGCAAAATAGCAGCTAGCAACAGTAGCTTCAGTACTTACTGTCCATGCCGGGGAAGGGCAGAGGCTGTGCTCCGAGCTGCTGCTGCACAGCGATCTCCAGATCAAACTTGATGTGATCTACGTTAGCCAGAATGTCCTGCATGTCTGCGTTAGTTAGCAGTGCACCGATCAAACAAATGTCAGCTTCGGTTAGCTAGCTTGAGCTTGAGCTAACGCTAGTTAGCTAGTAATTTCTTCATCAGCCAGCTAAAGTGGCTAACGAGGCTAACCCAAAAGCTACAAAAAATCCAGCGAGCACCCTGGTGAGAAACCACAATAGCCGCAGTTATTTGTAGCGTTATCGATACTACTTTAAAGAAAAGTCCCGAACAGTGGTCGGTATGTAACTTTATGTTAACGTTAGTGATCAACAGCTCCTTGTTCTTTGGAGGGGAGGCGCGCAGGCTGACCTCTGACCTGACGGAGTAAGGCGAGACTAAATGATCCCAGAGTGCTTCGATAAGCTCACGTTATGGTGGCGTATCTACTGATTCAAAGTTACTATATCAGATAAAATTAGTCTGTTTTTACATTTTTCCACCCAAAGTTACAGTTAGTTGTACGTTGGACAGTTAAAAAGAAGCAAGAGAAAATTTCGATTTCGATTATTTTATTTTTGAATGTATATTTTGTGGTTATTAAGACGATCGATCCATGTAGTAGTTTTAAATGAACTTCTCAGTATTTCTCTACGGAAGCTTCCGTATTTCTCTCTGGGAGAAATCAAAAGTAAAATGTAGTAACAGACTTTTTAAAGACTGTTCCAAGTTCACTAAACACACTCTTTATCCCACTCAGAGCAAAAACTGTGCAAATACAAAACATATATATACAGTATATATGTGTATTAAAATAATAATAATAATAATAGTAATAGAAGTATTTACAGGGAAAATAAATATAAAATACATATTGTTCCCCTAGCTTGTAGTGTTATTTATTCATCTAGATTTTTTTTTGGTGTGAGTTGGAGCTACAGCCACAGACCTCGTTGTGAGCAGTTTCATGTAGGAACTACTTTCTCTCTGCAGTAGAATCTACCAAGCCAAGTGCCATTTTGTCCCATTATATTGAAGAGAAGCCCGATATCTCCAAAACAATGCATGGATTCAGATGCACCTGAATCCGAATATGGTATTCGTGAAAGCACAAATGATGCATTGGAAGTGGATTTTTTTTTTTAAAAACAAAACTGTTATGTATCTTTTACTCTGACAGCTTGGCAACAAAGGTTCCACATATTCTCTTTGACTGTAAACTGTAGATGATCATTTTCACCTTTATACCTGTTCATTTGCAAATACTACCCACATAATGATACCAAGCTGGTTAAAAAAAAATATGTGAAGTATCCCTTTAAGTTTTGGTTTAAGTTTGCACCAGTTCAGCAGTCAAATTGAAAGCTCAGACACAGTATCTATTGTTTATTCATTGTGGTTATTTTTATTAATGTAACAATTGTGGTTTTAAATTGTATTTGTCATACTGCAAATGTCCACAGTATATGATATACAGTGTTCATTTATGAAACTAACAGTAGTCAAGCTTTGTGCTTCAGTAGCTTTGGATTGTAAATTTAATACAATATAAATTATTTGACAAGTTTAAAGCTTATATGTGGTCATAACATTCAACACCAATCTGCAGGAGAAAACAAAACCCAATCTAAAAACAGCAAAGGCATTGTAGCAATATTGAATAACTGGAGGACAAAGCAGTCTGCAAATACTTTCATTGAGACAAATCTGTGGTGAGGTTATGATCAAGCTTCTTCATTTGAGCAGTGACAAATTTAATAGGTGAACACTCAACAAATATACACACAAAACAATACACCTCCAAACATTGACATAATAACGTCATAATGTTTGATACAATCATCAGTGTCTGAAGTGGCGCCCTCTACAGCTCAGGAAGGCCTGGCATGGGGAACTGAGCAGCAAAAGCCTCCACCTCTGCCTTGATTTCTGCTGCTCGCTGCTGGAACTTCTCTCCCTGAGCCAGGGCCTGGAGGAACTCCTTCATAGGGGCCTTGGAGTCCAGGCTGTTCTGCACCTCCAGGGTCAGCACAATACCTGCAGGAGAGAGGAGAGCAGAGAGGGAGGGAGTCATTTTGGTTTGGTAGATGGTTCTAAATACTATGATACAGAAACTAATCAGAGCATAGGAATTTCTCACATCACTTCATTGTTGCAAATGAGAACAGGACGCCGCTGAATTCACCAAAAATTAAACCACAATCTCAAGGCGAACTGATTAAAAGTGCTGATGTATTGCATAAGTAAGTAAGTTTCTACAAAGTCTCAAATACTGGTAGGCACCACAGAATTAGAGCTTGGTGACTGGGTGTTTATTACTGAGGTGCTCCTTGGCAATTGTAGCTGACTTCTCCCCTCATGTTTTAAATGAAAAACAACTTTAATTTGACATGTTGAGGTTGCTTTAAAAGTTATGTGAGGTTCATATATTGCAATGGACCAAGTGGAGTTTTAGAACTTCATCCAAGTGTTTGTACCCCTAATCTATACAATAGCAGTAATGAGTATAATGGCATGCTAACCATATTAGCCAACATTCAAGTATAATAAAACTTATAAAACATTGTTCAGAGAATATATTTTTTAAACGCATTACCTCTGTGAATGAACTCGGCCACCTTCTTGAAGTCATTCTCCGTCAAGCCTCTGGACGTCAGAGCTGGAGAGCCAAACCTCAGACCACTAGGGCGCAAAGCACTCTTATCCCCTATACAAACACATGTATATGGAAACATTAAGAGAGTGGCACCCCACAGCAAAAAAGACATACAGAGACAAAGGACAGACTACTTTGCCATCACGTTACACAAACTAGGGGCTGCACTTGTATGAAAACAAGGTTGCCTGTATCATTGCATGTCAGTGCTAAAACACACACAGACACACAGACGCTACCTGGACAGGTGTTCTTGTTACAAGCGATGGCACAGGCTTCCAGAACTTTCTCAGCTCGCCCTCCATCAGTTCCTTTGCTGCGCAGGTCAAGCAATATCAGGTGGTTGTCAGAGCCGCCTGCACAGGAAGAGAAAAAGAGCATGAGAAGACACTACAGACTATGAAGCTATTAAATATCATAGATTTAATCATCAAGCATGGTATGTCATCACCCTTCATTTTTACAAAGCATATATGGTTATAAAGATTTTAAATGTTACATGAAACTACATGAAAAGAGAATCAATAGGGATGTATGGATATGGACAAAAGCAGTAATGTTTCCACTGTAATAACCACAAAATATAAGATCAAAAATAAAAGAATTTAAAGAAAAATCCCCTGCTTCCTTTTATATGACTAACATGCTACTCACTGTAACTTTGCCTGCGAAAATGCAAACACAGGCTCATTTAATCTGATTTCACAGAGAATGTGACCTGGTGGCATTAAGAACAACTATACAGAAACAGCAGATCTTCTCACTGATGGTCTCATTTGCTTATGTAGGTCATGCAGAGCCATCGGTAATAAACTGTTTCATAACCAGTTAAAACTCCTTATTGCAGCTTTAAGTCAATGTCAGACTGGCATGTTCAAGGCTAAAGAAGCAGACTGTAATCACTGAAGAAAGAAAAACATTTTCTAATTTTGAACTAACATCTTGTAATTACATGAAAACATCTACAGTCTTTATCTCGTGGCCTAATTATGAAAGACATGATTCATAATAATGAGGAATGAGATGATCTAAATTCTCAAAGGATCTTTTGATTATCACTGCTAACAAAATCAGTCTGACTGCCAGAGAAATATCAGATGGAGCAGATTTGAAATGCCCAGGAAAGATGCCATACTAATTCAATGTACTTTATTCACTGACAATAATATCACCAGATGTCTTAAATTAAGACCTTCACGGCAGCCATTTTAACATGAAATATTAGGGTAGACACGGTGTTACCAATGATAGTAATTAATTAAGTTGTTATCATTGGTAACACCTGTTTTCACTCTACTATTTCATATCAATATGGCTGCTGTGAAAAGAGGCCTATAAAGGCAAGTTAATCAGTTAATGTTTCTCTGCAGCTTCTGCACATTGGCACTCACCAGTGACAATCTTGTAGCCGTGGTCGATAAGGGCACTGGATAGAGCTCTGCAGTTAGCAAGAACCTGCATTTGGTAGGTCTTGAACTCTGGTGTCATGGCTTGTTTGAGAGCTACAGCAACACCTGCCAGTGAGAAACAAGTCTAAATGAGACAGACGGTAACATAATTGAATGGCACTGGAGATGAAACTGAGAGGATAAAGTCAGAGGAAGATGATGAGCCGGACCTGCAATAGCGTGGTTGTGTGGTCCTCCCTGCAGCCCAGGAAACACAGCCTGATTGATCAAAGACTCCAAGTTGTACAGAATCTCCTTCCCCTTGGCATCCACACTCCGCACACCTGGAGGAGGGAAATAAAACAGAAATCAAGTTGTTAAATACCAACACAGAATAAAAGAATAGCGATGATAAAACTAAAAAGGCATGTGGTTTGTTTTGGCAGAAGCATCATATTCTGTTTCTACCTTTCCTGTAAAAGATCATCCCAGCGCGGCAGCCACGCAGCGTCTTGTGTGTTGTCGTGGTAACAATGTCACAGTACTCAAAGGGAGAGGGCACCACTCCAGCAGCCACCAATCCACTGATGTGAGCCATGTCTGCCATCAGATATGCAGCATTCTCATTAGCGATCTGCTTCATGCGGGCGTAGTCAAGGTTGCGGGAATAGCAGCTTGTTCCTGGAGAAGATAAAGAAACAGAGGTGAATGTGAGGTTTTTGTATGTTCTTTGGATAGAGACTCATCATTGCATTGATTTGTTTTACAAGTGAAGTGAACAAGTAATATAAGAAGTCAGCATGCATGTGTGTGTGTGTGTGTGTGTGTGTGTGTGTGTGTGTGTGTGTGTGTGGGTGTGTACTAAAGGACCTGCAATGATGAGCTTGGGGTGGAACAACCGGGCGTTTTCTTGCAGTCTGTCATAGTCAATGTAGCCAGTTTCTGGATTCACCTAAAAACAGAAGACCATCTCACATCAAATACACCAAAACAGCTACATCTTATTTACTGAAAAACACAGATATATTTTAAAGGATTGTGCTCAAGCCCATTACTGGCTGAAACAACAACAACAGTTTTATCCTACTCCGTTTCAGATTTTCTCACATGTTAATCTTGTGTTTCCTCTGTATTTTGTACTTCCCACTTGTATTTTAATGTTGAAAACTCTGGGTGCAAAGTGTCTTATTTAAATCTATTTTATCCATCTACTGCATCAATTCACTAGCTATTTACTTACTCAATATTGTGTGAACACTCATCTGGAATCCTATTACAATAAAGTAATAAAGCATTGATCATCTCTCTGACCTTTTGTCATAAATGTTTTAAAGAAATGCAATGCTGTCTGGAATCTGGATTGTCTTGTTTTATTGTTTATTTCAGCGTATGTACCTAATATTGAGTGCACTACCCCAAGGAAAATTAAAAAGAAGGAAGGGACATTACATCAATATAAAAACAATTCTATGCTCCAGTCTTTGGTGCCAGTTTTAATTGAAGCTGATGGGCGATGCACCGTAAATCATGTTACTGGAAGACTGATGCTCACATCAGCTATCAGAAAAATCAGTCAGTTCAGTCAGGATGCTATTCTCTGGAGTGTTTCTTTTAGCGGCATCTCCCATAGGCTTCAACAGAACTGGCAGCAAAGTCTGGCACCAAGCAGAGCATACAATGTTTTATAGTGTTGTAATGACCTTTGTGTTATGTTTTATTTTCCTGG
This sequence comes from Lutjanus campechanus, assembly GCA_027495735.1. NCBI lineage: Eukaryota > Metazoa > Chordata > Actinopteri > Lutjaniformes > Lutjanidae > Lutjanus > Lutjanus campechanus. Next base: position 11,598 of record JAJHUR010140300.1, on the reverse strand, counting down.
CATTATCAAGTGAAATATAGTGAAATTTGCCAACAGGTTTGTAGTTTGGAAATGTTCTAAACACTTCACAGTTTTCTCTGTTTACTCCTCTTACTTTCTGTCAAATAACAGGCTTTTTGTCATCATCTTCCAGCTCTCATGAGCAGCTGCACACCAATGCCATGTGCACATACTTGCACTAATGAAGACTAAACTTGTTAAACTCAGTGTGCCACTTTTTAAGCTAGAATGAATTATTCTAGAAGACAAACTCCTAGTTTAATGTAATACTCTCAAACTTAAAGGATAACTTCGGTATTTTTCAACCTGGGCCCTATTTCCCCATGTGTATGTGTGTGTATGATTGATAGCTGCAACTCGTTTTAAAATTGGTGTGGTATTGAGATACGCGAATGCAGCCGGCAGCTGCAAAACGAGTTATAACGGTAGTTATCGGGGCAAAATGGTAAAAGTAAAAGTTTGTACATTAAACGTGCTTTTTTTCGCCACAGACCGGCTCAGATCACCAGTGTAATCTCTGTCAACAGTATGCTTCACTTACTGCTGCTGTGTGTGACAACATCTCGCGGGATCTTTGTTTGTTGCCGGAAGAAAACAGGAGTCATGCTGAGAGCCGGTCAGAGCGGAGTTAGCTGTCCCGGAGTTCAGCTGAAAGTTTTACTGCAACTATTGAAAACAATGGTTCGTGTTTTTGCGTCATCGAAGTGCAAGAACAGGATGTCGTGCAACACCCCGTACAGCTTTTACAGGCTGACTTTGTCGCACAGCAACATGCTGAAGTTGTGGCTAATTGTGCTATAACTGGATGCTAACCCTCCTGTACAGACACTGCGCCTGGCAGACCATCGGGTCTGCAGTGCACACTTTTCTCAAGATGACTACTGCCAGCTCAAGAAGAGAAGACATCCCATCCTGAAACACACCTCGAGAAAACAGCTGTCCTACTCGCTGCAATGAAGACATTCTTCAACAAAGATCCTGTGAGATGTCACAGAGTGAACGGTAAGAGAGACGCTTTGCATGTTGTTGACAGAGATTACACTGGTGACGTGAGCCGGTCTGTGGCGAAAAAAAGCACGTTTAATGTACAAACTTTTACTTACTTACTTACCATTTTGCCCCTATAACTACCGTTATAACTTGTTTTGCAGCTGCCGGCTGCATTCGCGCATCTCAATACCGCAGCAATTTTAAAACGAGTTGCAGCTATCAATCATACACAGACATACACATGGGGAAATAGGGCCCAGGTTGAAAAATACCGAAGTTATCCTTTAACATAGATATAAAGGATTTGGTGAACCTCATAGCGACAGAGTTAAGTATCATCGCCAACAAGAGAAATTATTGAGAGTATTTCTACTATTTCTATATTATAGTTTCAACTGTATGCCTTCATTACTACCCCCACAGCCTCAATTCATGTTTACTTAACAATTACTGGGGTTATTATTCACATTTTTGATATATTTTAACCCAACTTTTTGGGACTTCCTGGATGAATGCATGTTGAAGAATACATGTGATTGTTTTGTACCTTATAAGGCATGGACTCGAAGAAGATGGACGTTGCTGAGATTTTTTTCTTGTCAGTCATGAAGCCGTGTGTCAGGTGACCTCCATCAGGAAGGTCCAGTCCCATGATCCTGCCATGGGGCTCCACAATGGCCGTGTAGACAGCAAAGTTAGCAGGTGAACCTTTCAGAGAAGCATAAAGATAATTTGACAAGTCAGATAGAGGTATGAGGAAGATGTTGAGATCCGGTCAACATGATAGAGGAAATGGAAAATACAAGTATAGATAAAGAGTTTGAGCAGTGAGAAAGTCAACATATTGATCACACCAGTCAGACTCAACACTAAAACACTGACAGTTTTAGATGTTAAATCACTATTTGATACCTGAGTATGGCTGCACGTTGACGCCCCATTTATCTGCATCCAGATCATAGGCCTCCAGCGCCCTTTTCTGACAGAGTCGCTCCAGCTCATCAACATGCTCTGTACCACCATAGTACCTGAACACATGGATCATACTGATTATTGCTGGTATACTGTTTTAATAATAAATGGATAGGATAAAGTAGACTGCACTACTTGCAGGATGTAATCCAATGGGATTTCATGAATAATGAATTTTTAAGTGTTGCACCTCTGACCAGGATATCCCTCAGAGTATTTGTTGTTCATACAGGATCCCAGTGCCTCTAGAACAGCTCTGCTGGCAAAGTTTTCAGACGCGATCAGCTCCAGACCGTATACCTGCCTGTGCTTCTCCTTTTTTATGATGCTAAACACCTAAAAGATAAACATATACAAACACTGTATTATTTCAGGAACAGTAACACGAATGACACACAAACTCTTTAGTGAAAAAAACAAAACAATTGAACCAGATGATAAGGAAACTGCACCTCTAAAAAACTGCAATGTCAACAGCTACTTCATGCAAAACATAACCAAAATTAAGTTTTTAAGCAATTTTTAAGAGGGTTTTGCTACCACTAATTCATCATTGTAGTCTTCAGAACATACGTTTAGTTAAGACCCCCTGTTTATAAAATCCACTGAACACAAACCTCAGAGTCGCTGACAGACAAAGGCTCCAGCATCATCTTGTTGTGCGATTCCCATGTTTCTTTGTTCACTTTGTGGCCATTTGTTAGAGACATGGTGGCTGTTTCTCTGCTCACGCAAAGTGGAAATCTAAAGAGGGAGTGACTCCTTATGAAGAGTCAAGATAAGAATCACAAAGAAATAAAAACATAAAAAAAAGATATCAAAGTGAGATAAAAATCTTTCAACTAGAAAGATGCAATAAAGTAATATTGTGGATGTCTTATAAAAGAGTATACAATGATTGCTGCTGACAAACTGGCCTCTGCCATGCAGACCCATTGTTACAGTCCTAGGCCTCAAACAAAAGAGGACTTATGCAGCAGCACCTGTGCTGTCCGCAACAGTGTTGCAACTCTTCAGCTATGGCGTGATGTGGTCTCATCAGTTAAACTTTGGACCATTACACAGACTGATAAGCGACACAAACTTAAGTCATAACACAGGTTATTAGGTAACTTAGATAACTCATTCACAACTATATGAAATGTAGAGTTGTGTTTACACTTGCCAAATCTTTATCTGGCAGCTGTGTCCTGACTGCAAGGTCACTGCAGCTCAGCCATGCATCTGTCAAATGCTGCTCAACAGCTAACCGAGCCGAGCACATGACATAGTATATTACCATTATTATCTGCTCTGGTCCACTGACCCAGAAAGTCAGCAGCAATGGGGGAAAACAATGAGTGTAAAGGTGAAAAAAGTTTGATAAACCTTTAGAGTGAGGTGAGCTGTGAAAATGCACCATTAGAGCTAAAAATATCCACATGTAAACAGTCAGAACAACAAACTACTTAAGTTTGCTTGCTACTTTTGACAGGAAACAACTAGCTAAAGTTAGTATCTGGCAAACTGCGAGCTGAGCTGTCATGTCAGAGCTGCACTTCAACATCGCGGGAAAACAAATCCAAGTGCCAAACAACAAACGCCGGTTTAAAGATAGTAATTACGTTATTCCTTAAAGGTTCTGCCAATACAAAAACTAAATTAACTTCCACTGTACATATATGTCATTGAAATATAAAATATTAGCAAGACCAGTTAGTTAATAGTTAACTCACCAGTTGAAAGGAGACCAGTCGCTGTCACTACTGAACTGAGAATAACCGGGGTTTGAACAAAAAAATGCTCCTCGACTGAGGCTAAAGTCCGCGAAACTTTCCACCAATCAGCTCACTCCTTCTTCTTCTTCTTCTTCTCGAGGTTTATTGGTGGTTGGCAAACAACGAATTGGCGCTTCACTGCCACCGACTGGTGTTTGGAGAGTAGAGCAGAATGGAAATCATTTACACCAGGATGAAGAGTGCAGTACACTGTTTACACTCACATCATCGCTGCATTTATTTATACTGTGCATTTCTGCCAATCTATACTCTTATTTATGATACTCATGCATCTTAACACACTTATTATAGACCCCATCCTCAGCATTATTGTTTGTTCATGCTGTTTCTGTGTACCACTGTTGTATATATTGTATACTATTTTTTATGATTTTTTTTTATCTTCAATTTTTTCTACATATTGTTATATATATTGTAATATATTGAACATACTTACTATTTCTATTTTTTTATCATTTCTATATGCTTGTATATACTTCTATTCTTGCACGGAAACAACGGTGACACAACCAATTTCCTCCGGAGGATCAATAAAGTATCTTTAAATATGACCACAATAAGTATTCATTGTTTTTTCAGAGAAATGCATGCATGAATGAATTAACTTAAAATAAGAATTAAAAAAACATATATATATATATATATATATATATATATATATATATATATATATATATATATTTTTTAAACAAAACAAAACACAAGAATAACAGTGTCCGAAGGTAAAGTAAAACTTATATTTTCCTACCCGTCTCACATCACCTCCATTAACACATGTATCATATTACAACAACATTATATATAATATAATATAATATAATATAATATAATATAATATAATATAATATAATATAACTTCTCAAATTTAGCTATACCAAATAAAATATAAAAACTATAAAAATTTCAACTATCCCACAATTTAAAAAAAAGAAATCCTCATCCTCATACCTCCCAAAAATATATTTTTTTAAATAGTTTTTTAAATTGATTTATTTTGTGCTTTTCTTCAACTCATCAGCTAACCATTCCACAAATCCACCCCACAGACTGAAAAACATATACTCTTCTTTGATGTATAAACATAATGTTTTTTAAAATCAAATTCTTTCTCAAGTTATAATGCACCTCCCTGTCACAAAACATTTCTTGAATATTGCCCAGTGGTGAATTATGTCTTGCTTTGAACACAATTAAACCACTTATTTACATTTTACATCTAGTGGGCCAGTTCTGGCTGTATGTTTGACACCTGTGATTTACACTTTAGATACATTAATTGAGTTCTTTTGTAGAACATCTATATCTTGACAGTGTACTGTTTCTTCTTACACAGTAGTCACATCTGCCTGTATTATGTTTATGTGTTTTAAATAATTTAGTCCAGTGTATCCAAATATAAATTTAAGTCCTGATATAATTGTCTCATCTGTCCTGTTCCTTCCTGCACACCTCATTTCTCCCATTTCCCTCTGAACCCCATTGCTTTTGCCACCATTGCTTCAATCTGTTTAATAATGTTCTTTATTTCTGTCGTCCTGAAACTAACGACCATATCAGTGTAGTTATTTTTGTGGTCTCCTTTGCCACCAACACACTAATTTACTCTATTACTAAAACTGATTTTGTTATCCACCATGTTAGGTTACTGACACTGTCTGCTTGTGCGTGTGGGCCCTGAGCTCAGCGTCTACTTCTGTACATGTATTCTTACTGCCTGCAACCATGTCAGATTCACTGTAAAATCAGATGATGAAATGAGATTGTATTTACATTTTCCCTGCCAAAGTTATGGAGAGCAGTACATTAACCAATTAAAAGGAAGCAAGAGGTGATTTTTCTGAAAATAATTTTATTTGTGACATTTTATATTTAGTGCTTATGAAGGTGGCAAGACTACCACTTAATGAAAGTTCCTTGTAGTGGCTTTGAAGGACTGACCTATACCATTTCAAGTGAGAGCAATAAAAGTTAAACGTTTGATATGAACTAATGATATGTTTAGTTGATTGTTTTTTTTTTCCAAAACAGAAGCCTCAGGGGTCAAGACATTAACATAATTTATTTAGCGCTCAAACTCACCTAAATCCTTCACACCTTAATCTGATGTAATACATATTACACATTTACTAACTGATATGGACTGGTTAATGTGAAAATTTGGCAACATTTGGTGTATCTGTGTTGAATTCATCAAAGTGATTAACTTGTTCAAGCTGTATAGAAAGAGTGGCTATTTTGTCTTTTATAAACGTATCTTCATACATTTCCTCATCACTCGTAAATAATTTCAGAGACTCTCTTGAAGCATTAGGACAAATTCTTAACATGTATGGCATTTATTTTTAATTGTAAAATTTTGAGCAGACTTATGTAATTCTTAGGATTTTTATGCATTTGAGATTGAAACTCCGCACAGCATTTTACTTACTGGTCCAGAAAATAAACCCTACCCTTTAATCCTGTCTGGCTCAAAGAAAATTCTGCTTCATGTACCACAACATCCGTTCATCTTCATCTTTCTATCAACATCTTTGGCTCTGGCAGTTATAAATTCTTTGCTTTTTTTTTTTTCATCACGTCTGCCACTAATGTCAGTCAGAGTGTCAATCTCTGCAGTGCCAGAATATACTTCTACTAGTCCAAAATAAACATCTGCTATATTGACTCATCTCATTTTCATATCAGTCCCGACGTGGACTCTTGCACCTGAGCATGTTGAAGCCTGCTCAGAACCGGTCGCGACCATTTTTCTCACAGGGAGATAAAGCAAATAAAGAAATGGACACATTTTTACTGGTGTCATCATATTAATCTGAAATATTTCCATGAGTCTGTTATATACAATGTAAGATCCCCATAAAACAAAGTGGCAAAGCTCAGTTAGCAAAGTCTGGATTGTACAATGATAAGTATCCCATTATTAATACCATGTACAAGACCGTAGGTTAGAAGAGGTTCATTCCAAGTGTACATGAAGACCGTTGTTTTCTCAAATGTCGCTTTACCTCCTGGAGGGATCAACGAGGTCATTACTCCATGCCAAAATATACACAACCTCCCTCCACTGGTGTCTCCTCCTCAGCCATTTTCCAAATGGTCATATGTTACAGTAATGTAGCTCCTGCTTTAAAAATAGTCAAATATATATTGCGCCAGTCCATGAACATGTGAAAGTGCCTCTGATAAATACTCTGCATCATTTCAGTGAGAGGGAGTTCATTCCTTTGGCTGCTGCTGCCGCTGCGTCTTTCGCTGTAGGCAAGAAGATAAAAAACAGACACAATCAGCTTAAGTCACTGCATGGACACAGACGTGTACAGGGACAGGATTGAGCCTGCGGCTACTGTTTGAGCTCTGCATGTAGGAGGGATGATTACAAACCATATTACACTTTATAATACACTGCCCCTCTTTGCTTTGTGCTCCAATAACAGGAATAGGCCAGAGGAAAAATATGGATTTGGGGTGAACTGCCCCTTTAAATATGTAAACATATAAATAAATAATAAAATAAGTTTGATATAATTTGACTCCACATGCTGTTCTGAGGTTCATCTTGGAGACAAGAGGATACGTAACCTCCAAACACCACAAAATAACATGAGTCTGCGGTCCATGGTGACTATTTTGTGAAGAATAGTTCAGTTTCTTCAAGATACTGAAAAAAAAGCTTTCATGGCAAAATCAGGGTTTTAATCAGGTAATAAAACTGTGCAGTGCAGTGATACTCATCTTGCGACCCTGGGGCCAAATCTGGTCCCCAACAGGTGGCCCTCCAACCATTTTCTAATTAACAACGAAAATAAGTTGATTCATACTGTATTTTTCGAGGAACGAGGGACAGAAATTTTAGTTTTGCCTGATGCGACAAATTAGGCTGTTAGTAACAGAGAAGGCTGATCTTTGTGTGATGGCCTCTCAGACTGTGCAGCAGGATCAGATGGTGAGCTATGCAGGGGAGACAACTACTAGCTGAAGAGGAGCAAAAATTAGGCAGAAACAAAGGTAATTCTAATTATTACCATTAAATGTGTGTGTCAAACTAAAAGAGCTTAAATATGCAATTCATTCTGTCCCTGGTAGGAGCAGTTTATATTTATGGTTAATGCCGATGAGGTTCCAGCTTTGTTTAATATTGTATGAACTCTTTCTAATGTTACCAAAATATTTACAACTAAAATGCAGCTGCAGGTATTAAATGCAGTAAAATATCTCTTTTATCTGCCAATCCTTGCATCAAGTTAAATCAGTCAATGAATTTGTTAATAAGCAGTTTATTTTAAAACAAAGAATTTCAAAGAAAATTATCTGATAAATAATGTTATCATTAATGTTTGTTCATTGACTGGCGCTGGCTTCCTGTCATTTTGCAAAAGTAGCACAGAGACAAAGCAAGCTGAGTATTCCTGGTGCACAGTGTTCCTGGCTTGGAGCACTCAATATTACAGTAATCACTGTACTATAATAGTTACCTGGTTACATGCTGTGCTTACCTTTTTTCTCTTCCTCTTTCTTTTTTGCCGCCTCTTCTCTCTGTTTCCTGATGATGGCGAGGCGAGCGAGGTCAGCTTTGGCCTGGTCTGTCTTCCCTGCCAAGTGCATCTTCATGTAGCGATCCTTCGCTTTCTGCTTCTCAATCTCCTCTCTGTGTCAGTGTGCGTGTTGTGTGTCAAGGTGAGGAAAATGACATTAAAAAAAGTCACTATCAAACATTTTCGACTGAAATGACAGAAACTTAAAGCTACTACAAGGAACTTTCATATTGATTTTGGAGGCCCCGTGAACAAAAGCGGTAGCATTTCCACCGCAATAACCACAAAATATAACTAATGTACTAGTCAATCTAACTTCGTCTGACAAAATGTGAACACAGGCTCGTTTTATTTGATTTCACAGAATACCCAACCTGATGGCATTAAGAATTACTACATATAAATAGCTGATCTTCTTGCAGATGGTCTTGTTTGTTGACATAGGTCATTTACTCAGCAGTTCCCAAACCCCCACCCACAATAGCTGCATGTTAGACCACAGACCCAGAATTTGAGAGAATTTTGTCTTAAAGAATCTTTTTAAGGAATCTAATTTTTTTTTAGGTTTTAAGATAATAAAGTCTTAAAAATCAATCAAGAATCAAACTATGAACAATATAAAATACAACCAAACATAAACAGAACTGTTTCTTCCCTTGATCTTCCAACCTTTTGCTGAGGACCCCCCACAACCCCGTCAAGGACCCCTGTTGGTCCCCAGACCCCAGTTTGAACCAGTTTAACTGTTACATGCAGGTCTTCCCTTAGGGTATGGCACTGCTCCATCATTCTGCTGTGTAACACTTTCAAAATAGTGTGTCAACATTGTATTTCTAGCAGTTTTATCCTACAGCTCTCAAAATATGACAATTCACATCTCACACAATAGACAAGACAGTAGAGATGAGTACCAGTGCTCCATACTGCCCCAAATCTCATGACACAAAACTTCCTGTTAAAATGTTTTTAATAAATCCTATATTTAGCACTGATTCAGTGTGAGTGATTGATGTACCTCTCTCTCCTTGATAACTGCCTGGGCTCATCCAGCTCGATCTGTGTCACCTTCTTGGACTTCTGAGCCATTCTGTTCGGGTTTTCGATTTCTATCAAGCCCTCCACGCCTGCTCTCCTCCTCTGCCATCACATGATCACATCAGCTCATATATAAAAAAGTGATGCAGCAAACAGAGCAAGCGAGTGACAGAAACACAGTAACCGTACCAGGGAGTTTTCATCATCACTGTCCTCTGACCCTGATGCTGGTAGCTTTTCCTCTGCCACGTCATTCTGAGCTGCACCCGCCTCGTCTTCCTCCTGCTCTTGCTGTGACATATAAATGACAGCCAAGCAGGCAGATCAGACACAGGACAACACATGAAGTTACAACAGGGAAATACATACAACACCCATGTATGCAAGTTTTTACTCCATCCAAACACCACAGCGGCCAATTCACCCATCAGTTCTGCTCCTCTGGCTGGTGGAGTGCTAATGAGTGCAATCAGCAGTTGTAGAGTTTTCGGACTTACAGGGGCCCTCTAGCAATGTTAAACTCAATGTTTATTCAACATAGTTTGTCTAGGGGTGGATGGTATAAACGCTATAGAAGTTCACAGGTGTGAATTTGCCTTCCAGTATGAATTTTAAAAATAAAATGCTATACATCCAGCACTGCACAGTCAGGCAAGCGCCCGGTGTTTGTGTAAAACACAGCGGCAGTGGATGAGAGACTGCAGACAGAGCAGATCCAAATAATTTTTTAGCTTTCTTTCTTCTTCGAGATAGTTGGGTCAATGTCCACACTGCGGTCTCTGCTGGCTTCGCCTCATATCCGTGTGTGTGTGTGTGGAGGAGCTGCCCCAACAGAGAGCAGGGAAAAGCTGCAGCATGACAATGAGTTAAACCAAAATGTTAAAAGAACTAATAACATCTGAGCTTTGCCAGATTTTAATGTGAAAACTAAGCTAAACAGTTAGACTACATACAGACAGTGTTGGTTTTAGCTTTATTTGTAACAATTTGCTTCAGTGAGGAGGTTAAAAAAAAAAAAAGCTGGTGCATCTTCCATTATATGGCCATGGTTTGGGTTTTTAAAAAAATCAGACAAAGTGCAGAATATAATACAATAAATAAAAATTAAATACAAAAAAATAATACAATTAAGAGTACAGAAGCTGTTGCCACACTAGGCTTTACCCCTTCAGAAGCTTTTGTATTAAAATTCTAAGAAAAACTGATATACTGTGATATATACTATATATGTATATACACATTTACACACACACACACACACACACACACACACACGTGTGGCCCTGTGTGGCACGTTAATGAAGAGTGGGTGGATGTACACAGACTCCACCAACCTTTTTCCTCTCTTTCTCTGCCTTCATCTGGGCGTCTATCTCCTCAGGACTGGTATACGTCCGCGCACGACCCTTGTGGCCACCTTTCCTACCTGCAACGATGACCATGTTGAAAAATGACACCACACACACATATATGTTTACACGTTGTACGACAGGGGAGAAGAACAGCGAACAGACATGTGTCAGAGGAGGCAGAGCCATTTATAAACATACTGTCCTGGCCTGGTTACTGTTTTAACAACCATCCAAAACATATAAACAGAGGCGAGTCGACTGGATCGCTGCCTGCTGTTGGGTGGCTAACAGCAGGCTAACAGATGTACAACAACTGACTTCAACACAATGTAGCAGTTTTTAAGACCATTCTTACCTCCTCTGGGCATTTTGACAAACGAACCCTTTATTATAAACTCACTGACATGAAATACTGACACAAAACATAAGTGTTAAAGCAGGAACACGAACTGACAGCTGGCTAAACTCACAGTCGGGATGAGTAACACAATACTCTGAGTAGTTCAAGTATTTGCCTTTTTAAAAAAATTTCAATGCAGGGGATTTCGAGCATTTATTAAACAAATTTTCTTACTATAAACTAAGAAATACACATATTCCAATATATTGACCACTTACTGGACTAAATTACGTGGATTATAAAATACAAGAGCCTAAAATATGTTGTTTACCTTAAGGCAATTTGCCAGTGTGCTAAAGTGATGCAATATGCCAGGAACGACAGAAATACATGTACTTTGATTTAAACTCAGCAAACATCTTAATACTAACTAAAAAACTGTTCACATAAACGTATATAAGGTGTTGGTACAACAGAATATTTAATAAGTTATCAAACACCAATAAATGGAGTGTGTTTATTTGGGGTGGTGACGCTTTAGAGAGACGAGAGTGTGAAATGGACCCCTCCGATGACGTAGAATTGTAGCGCCTGATACA